>JBBPBX010085774.1:0-12938 GCA_038048925.1 Garcialebias charrua | reverse complement strand
ATATATATATATATATATATATATATATATATATATATATATATATATATATATATATATATATATATATATATATATATATATATATATATATATATATATATATATATATATATATATATATATAGTTTTAGTGTTTTGCTTTGACTCTTCAAGCTACTTGAATCAGGGGTGGTGTCTGTCATTCTGAGTGTCGTTCGCCCAGATCAGAGTCCCACTGTACAGGAAGACAGCACCATTTCCCTGCATGATGAGATGCTTCACGCTGCTCCTCTGATGTCATCACCACTCCCCTGCTGAGGGATTGTTGTATCCTCCCTGTGTCATCGTCCTTCTCCTCCTCTTCCTCCCCTCTTGCCTCCTCCACACCTCCCCTTCCTCCTGTTTGACTCCTCGCCGTGACACTGAGCTGCCATTTCTCGTCTGATATTTCAGCAGGACATTCTGTTCTCTTTATTTAAACCACAGAAGTGCTGATGAAAGAGAGACCACCAACATGGGCAAACAGGCTGCAGTTTAGTCAACAAATGCAACAGTCAAAGTTTCATAAAAATATCTTATACTCTCCTCAGTACATAATAATAATCAGATAAAATTGACGACTATTCTGTTAATAGCACAAAACATAATAAAATACAGGTTTGGGATCAGTTGTATAATCTGCAGATGAAAAACTGAAAATCAAACTGCATTGATCACAAATAATAGTTTGTATAGACTCAAGCATTTATCAAGAACAAGGGTTTTCAATTAGAGGCAGGGATAATGAATCACGGTATAACACATTAAAGAAAAATTAGACAAACATTGCTCTAAAACGTACAGTGGTGCTATAATTATCCTTGAGTGTGCCTAATCTCGTTTTCCATCCTCACTGCTGATTTCAGGCATAACTGTGCTCACTGTGCCGCTCGGCTCCTGTGGGTTGTTTGCCTGATTGATCTAAAATGCATTGCTTTTGAATCTTTAATTTTCATTAAAACAAAGTGTTAAAGGCTTGTACAACGTCCAACAAATTCAAAACTGCCATCAATTACCTCTCTGAACCTCTCATTAGAGATTCTGGCCACAGATTTGGGCTGCCACCACTGCTGCTGTCCTCAATAGGACACTGGCAGGTCCGCCTCCACTAATAAGGAGGAAAGTGCAAAGTCATAGTGAGGGGGAGAGGGAGCGCCACACGATTCCTCTCCTTTTCTCTCATTTACACATCTTTCTTTTTGTCCAGTCAGTATTAAAGCTGTTGAATTTTACAGGGAAGTGAGCTGAAAGCAGTTTATAGCTAATAATGTATCTATTTCTAATTTTAAAGCATGCCTTTGTGGCACTTATTAACGAAATCGATACCAGTCCCTGCATTGAGAACAACAAATGTCATTTGTCTTTTACAGTTGACGGATGTTTTTGAACATCAAATGCTTGAAATGATCTTTTATCATGTGAAATACTCTTTTATAAATATAAACTGTCATTATCAAATTTAACACTAATCTTCAATGTAGCAAATGCGAAATTATAACTCAAGAAATAGAATAGTGGTAGTCATTTGTTAATTATATTACATATAAATGAGGCTTGGCTGGCTGGATGGATGGATGGATGGATGGATGGACGGACGGACGGACGGATGGATGGACGGACGGACGGACAGACAGACAGAGTCTGGTCCTACACCACATTTCAATGTTTAAGAAGAGGTTACTGTATTAGTTACTGTTATGTCAAATCCATCTAGAAGATACAGTATTTGTATTCAACCCTCTATCTGACACACCCAAAAACTGCAGTCATCCAGTTTTTACTGCAGAAAAAAAGAAGTAACATTTTGCACTTGAAGTCCGAGATGTAGGGTAACTTGTAATGAAATTTTAATATATTTATAATTTATTTTGCGAAAACGGACATAGCTTAATGATATAAGATATATATGTTGTGACAAATATGAAAATTTCCAACATGATGTCAGAATACCGTTAAATCCAAGTTTACATTGGGTAAATCCATCCATCCATTTTCTTCCGCTTATCCGGGGTCAGGTCGTGGGGGTAGGAGCCTATAGGGAGGCCCAGACTTCCCTCTCCCCAGCCACTTGGAGCAGCTCCTCTGGGGGAATCCCAAGGCGTTCCCAGGCCAGCCGAGAAACATAGTCCCTCCAGCGTGTCCTGGGTCTTCCTCTGGGTCTCCTCCCGGTGGGACATGCCCGGAACACCTCACCAGGGAGGCGTCCAGGAGGCATCCTAACCAGATGCCCGAGCCACCTCAACTGGCTCCTCTCGATGTGGAGAAGCAGCGGCTCTACTCCGAGTCCCTCCCGGATGACTGAGCTTCTCACCCTATCTCTAAGGGAGAGTCCAGCCACCCTGCGGAGAAAACTCATTTCAGCCGCTTGTATCCGAGATCTCGTTCTTTCGGTCACAACCCAAAGCTCATGACCATAGATGAGGGTGGGAACGTAGATCGATCGGTAAATTGAGAGCTTTGCCTTTCGACTCAGCTCTCTCTTCACCACGACAGACCGGTACAGCGCCCGCTTCACTGCGGACGCTGCACCTATCCGCCTATCGATCTCACGCTCCAGTTTTCCCTCATTCGTGAACAAGACCCCGAGATACTTAAACTCCTCCACTTGGGGCAGGACCTCCTCCCCGACCCGGAGAGGGCATGCTACCCTTTTCCGGCTCAAGACCATGGCCTCGGATTTGGAGGAACTGATCCTCATCCCGGCCGCATCACACTCGGCTGCAAACCGCTCCAGCGAAAGCTGTAGATCACGATCTGATGAAGCCAATAGGACCACATCATCTGCAAAAAACAGAGAAGCGATTCTAAGGCCACCAAAACGGATCCTCTCAACACCTTGGCTGCGCCTAGAAATTCTGTCCATAAAAGTTATGAACAGAATCGGTGACAAAGGGCAACCTTGGCGGAGTCCAACTCTCACTGGAAACGAGCCTGACTTACTGCCGGCAATGCGGACCAAGCTCTGACACCGGTCGTACAGGGACCTAACAGCCCATATCAATGGGCCTGGTACCCCATACTCCCGGAGTACCCCCCACAGAACCCCCCGAGGGACGCGGTCGAATGCCTTTTCCAAGTCCACAAAGCACATGTAAACTGGTTGGGCAAACTCCCACGCGCCCTCCAGGACCCTGTTGAGGGTGTAGAGCTGGTCCAGTGTTCCACGACCAGCACGAAAACCACACTGCTCCTCCTGAATCCGAGGTTCGACTATCCGACGGACCCTCCTCTCCAGAACCCCTGAATAGACCTTACCAGGGAGGCTTAAGAGTGTGATCCCCCTATAGTTGGAACACACCCTATGGTCCCCCTTTTTGAATAGGGGAACCACCACCCCAGTCTGCCAATCCAAGGGAACTGCCCCCGATGTCCACGCGATATTGCAGAGTCGAGTAAGCCAACACAACCCTACAACATCCAGAGCCCTAAGGAACTCTAGTTCCACCTTGAAGCTATCTGTCACTCCTACAGCACATCTCACCACTGTCCTGCTGTCTTCATACATGTCCTGTACCAGTCTAACAGTAATGATCTTATGATTTCCTATTTTTGACCCACTTAAAAGCAGTGTAAAGCCAGTCATGACTTCCTGTTGTCCACCAAGGTCCTATGTCCTTTGTCCTCAAAGTGCAGTTTAAATTTTACTTAAAATATATATGCAACACAGCTAGTGAAACTTAAACCTACTGTACTTATTTGCAGGCTTATGCGAAGTGGTGCTATCACTGTAAAAAATAATGTTATGGTATAGACAAAATTTAGAAGTGCCAGTAAGACGTACTAGTGAGAACTGGCCCACTTTGAGTGCTGGTAAGTCTCTTGTTCCTTTAGGGCAGCTTGTCTCCTGCAGTTTTCTCTCAGTCGGATATCATCTTGCATCCAAACGAAATCCATGTCCGCATTTACTTTGTCCCAGAGTCAGCATAAAGTTCACCTGTGCAAATGTGACACTCACTGTGACTGGCTTTATACGACTAGTCATTGCTGCAGCTCCTATCTGACAAGACATCTGTGCTGGTGCTAAAACTGATGAATAAATTTCTCTGTAAGTACAGAAGAAAGGATAATGAGACAGAAAGTGTGCTGTTTTGATTGTTAAACCCACTGGCTTGATGTACGAGTTGATGCATGATGGAAGGGGAACCAATAATCTCTTTTTACTGGTGTGTGGTTGGTGTGATAAATCTCATGCCCCTGTGGACATTTTAAAAGCAGCTTGGCCTGGTTTTACAGACCCAAAGCATTTGGCTCTGTAGGAAAAAACAGATAGGAACTGCACTGTTTGAAAGTTAAAAGTTTTTTTCCCCAAGTTTAGATCCCAAGTTTGAGCAACATGTACATGTTCACTTCAGTACTCCAAATAGTCACTTCCATCAACCATGTATTTTTGTCACACACACACAAAATAACAAACGTAATTAAAGTATTGCTTTACAGTTTCACTATGCTGAGGCAAGAAAATGGGGCTGTTGTCACTTCGAAGCATAGCAGAATTGATTTGCTTGATGGAGTTTTGGGTCCAGTTTCACCTGCAAAACTCACTTTCAGTGGAAAGAAATGAGATGCAAAGCCAAATGCAAATCGGTTTTGAAATCAATACAGAGTTTTGTGTTGCAAAAAGTGTAAACATTTTGGGAAGTGAGGAGGGATTTGTTTTTCCTATGAGCTGGAAGATAAAATTTCCGTTATCAAGTGTAAAACATTTCAACAGCCTGCAAGACATTTACCGAAACAGCCGAAGAACACAATTTATTTACATAATGGAGGTGTAACATTAAAATGTAATGAGACAAAAATTAAACTTGAAGGAATGGACATAGTGGCGGCACGGTAGCGCAGTTGGTAGAGCTGCTGCTTTTCAGCGAGAAGGTTGCCGGGTCAAATTCCGGCCGGTATCCTTTCTGAGTGGAGTTTGCATGTTCTCTTCATGCATGCATGAGGTTTTCTCCAGGTACACCGGTTTCCTCCCACAGACCAAAAACATGCATGTTAGGCTGACTGGGAACTCTAATTTGTCTCTAGGCGTGAGTGAGAGAGTGAATGGTTGTTTGTCTCATTTGTCTCTATGCGTCCCTGGGATGGACTGGAGACTAGTTCAGGGTGTCCCCCGCTTCTCTGCTGGATATTGGCACCAGCGACTCCCTGCATAGTAAGAAGCGGGTAAAAGATAATGGATGGATTGATGGAATGCACATTGTTTGCCACTTTTCATGACAAAGTTTTAATTCAAGTTCATAACTTTCCACTACAGTTGCATAATGTGACTCAGTTGCTGCCACATAAAAGTCATTTCCATTTATTTATCCCTTTTTATTGTTGGTAAATGTAAGTTAGCTTTGACAGCCATCTTGATTTTGGGTTGATTTCAAATCTCAATCGGTTTCAAATGTACATTGAAAAGATTCACAAGTGTCACTCCAATGGTTCATCAGATATTTTCCTAACAAAGTGTTGATTTTCAAAGTTAAATACATTTTAAGCAATGGTTTTACACAATGAATAGAGCTTTGAGTTGAGGATGACCCTCAGCTACTGCCACACAAACATTTAGCTCAGTATCTGTAGAACTAAGTTCAAGCCATATTTGTACTGACTAATGGTATTAGCAGTGGCTGCCATCTTGAATTGGATTGATAAAAAAAAACAGTTGTAGATGTAAGTGCGATATTTATTTGCTGATAGTTTCATTAACATTGTACTGTACTAGTAGTTCACAAGATATTTTATTTATTTTTTATTTATAAAATGTGTTCATTTAAAAAATATACAATACAAAGCAATCCCATAAACGATAACATACAAAATATAAAAAATGAAAGGTAGCAGAAAGAAGAAATAATCTTATTATATCTGCCCCTGTTTTAAAACAATCAGTTCAAACAATAATAATCTTCCAGTAACAGTACAAAATTAATAACTCTTTCTAATTTTTCTAACTAATACATATACTAATACTAATACAATATTTAGCCAACAGACAAATGCTTGATGCCAACATTTAAAACATCAATATTCAAGGTGTGCAAATAGTGTAGACAAAAAAAACAGTGACTGAAGGAGAAAACCAGGCAACACAGACTGTCTGAACATTTCCCATGAAATATATCATCTAATGACTGATAGCTGAACTTTTAAAAATAGCAGCCTGTCTCTGTCGACTGCATGACCCCACATGTTGAAGCTGAGCCAATGGGGTCGCTGTGACGTCACGAGCGCACACGGAGGAGAGGGATGATCGCCGTTTGGCTCCGTTTGGGAGCGTACATGTATTAGAATGGGTCAGTGGATAACCTTCTGCTGCCAGGAAGCCAAATTCAGATGAATGCTGTGACACACTGTGACATTTGGATTTTAAAGAATTAAACAACTGACCCAAAGAGGAACTATCATTGCTAAATTACTGCAAAAAATATTATTTAAACAAATCTTCAATAATAGAAGTCAGAATCTGGTTCTGCTTGATGTTTTATGTGCAATACAACTAATGTTTGTACAGAAAGGATGAAAAGATCTCAGAGCTTTAAAGAATATTAAAAAAGCACAATAGGGGATTGCTTTATCCGTGCACAGTTCACAGATGTTGCACGCATTCTCAGCTTACCTATTCATTAGGGTCAAAAGCCAAATGAGAAATTGGTTGAGATGGAGCATGAGAGAAAACAAAAAGCTTTACTCTGAGAGAGCTAACACACACACGGGGAGTTTTCAGCATGAGGATGGAGCATCTGCTCCTCCCCACTGGGCCTTCTCGCTTGTGCAGGCAAACGCACACACTTACCCAAACTGCCGCTGAATCTAACAAGGCCGAAGCCTGCCGGGCAGCTGGATGGCTGCTCCAGCTCGTCTCCGGCTTTTTGATTCTTATCCCGAAGTACGTCACACGTCATCTGCTGTTTCACACCATCCACACCACTTCAGACCCGACGGTGGTTCCTCCTGGCATTGTCTCAGCAAAGTAGTCTCATAATAATAATACATTTAAAAAAATATATACAAATAAAACAGCTAAAATGGTAATAGAGCAAAGACAAAAAATGCTAACCAAAAGCTAAAATAAGCTAAAGGCTAGTTAAGCTAAATTTAGCAAAAGACTAGCTGAAAGACAAAAGTACCAAAATAATAGCTAAAGCTATGCAGATGACAACCTAAATGTTGCAAAAAGGCAGCTAAAAAAATAATGCTAGTTAGGTGCCGAAAGTACCATAAGGACGGAAAAATAAAGTTTGCGTTTTCAGAACAAAACCTTCTTAAGGAATTGAAAATATCGCAAAGGTTCTTTTGTGGGAAAAATATTTTTCAGATAAAGTTAAACCTTTAGACAAATATAAAAATAAGAACAATCAAATGTCTTGTTAAATAATATTCTATTCCTGAAGCAGCTGAGGCGGAGCAATCCTCATCCATTTCAGAAGATTTATTTTACACAAGGTACATAATCATCACCAGCCCTGGGCCATTACTGCTTCTCCATGCTGTCACAAAACAATGGCTCCAAGTGTAAACTCTACATCAGGGGTGTCAAAGTCAAATACACCGAGGGCCAAAAAGACAAATTTGCTACAAGCCAAGGGCCGGACTGGTTCAATGTTTATTTTTAGGGGGTGATATAAGATTTTTTTTATTCTTCTTTCTGCACTCTTTTCATTCAGTGTTTTCTTTTTGATGTATTTGCTTTATTTTGTCTCTTTTAAATGAATGAATAAATGAATTAAATAAAATATTAAATAGCTTTACATCTGCTAAGTTCTTGGCATAAATCAACACAGACATGTTCCTGCTTTTAGTATTTTACATTGTTTCATAATGTAGCTGTTTACGTTTTGTTTTATTTAATTTTTTTATACAGTTTTCTTGTGATTTTTAATTAATACGCTTTTTTGTGATTGTTTACTGTTGGCTGTAAGTATCAAGCTATGAAATCCTTCATTTTCTACAACTTATAGCTGTTGGTCATTAATTATGATGAAGTTTAGTAGGGATGCACCAATCCACATTTCTCACTTCTGATCCGATTCCAATACTGTACTTAGTAACTGAGTATCGACCAATACCGACACTTTTCCAATCCGATACTGTTCAGGTATGTGACTGTATAATGAAGCTTTTGTACCCAAACTATTCATTTTAACACTGTGTGGGATGAACCCATTGGATGAACCCAATGAAAACACTCTTAAAGTGCGACTAAACCCAAAATTAACTTTTTTTAGCTGATAAACTCCCTAGAATGTGTTTAAAATATTATCTAGCACTATGGCTGTGTTTATTTTCACATAATTGTGCATATCTGTGTAAATTGGCAATATTTGGCAATATTTGGTCTAAAACTGTGTTTACGGTAGTCCTTTGGGTTGAACAGAGGTTTGCACCTTAATTTTCATATTGGTCAGGACTGTTCACTCTGATGTGTCTTGTACACTCTGATGTCACAAAGGTGGTTCAAGCAGAGCCAATCCCCTGCAGAGATGAGAAGTGCATACCTTATATGGAAGTGCTGCATTTCACTCCTGACAAGCGGTTTTATTTTTCTTTTCATTTTCATTTTTTTAGGCCTTTGGTTTTGGATGGAATGGGTGGAATAGATAAATACATCTACATGTTTATTCTTTGTTGTTGCTTGGTGTATGTTGTTGGCTAGAGGTTTAATTTGTTTTAGGTTGTTGCAGGTGGAGGCGTGAACAAAAGCACAACTCTACCTCCACCCCTCCTTGTCTCTCGACACACCCATTTTCAGGGAGATTTTGGAAGGAGGAGTTACCGATCCACAGGGTGTGGAGTTGCTCTTTAAGCCTTACAATAGTGAACCCACTGACTCTAACAGCACACAGGACAGGAGGCAATTATACCATACACATGTCCTCCTTACTCATGGTGCAGCTGAAAAACTAAAAAAGCGCTAAGCATGATGGGAAAGACAACTCAGCCACTCCCCTTAACCACTAAGAGAGTGTATTTTGTTGTCTTTCCCATAATGCTTAGCGTTTTTTTAGTTTTTCTCCATAAATCTGGAAAAATAAAAACAACAGTAGCTCATGGCTCACTGCTAAAGCTGGAAAACTAAAAAAATGCTAAGCATTATGGGATAGACAACAAAATACACTCTCTTAGTGGTTAAGGGGAGTGTGTTGTCTTTCCCATCATGCTTAGCGCTTTTTTAGTTTTTTCAGCTTTAGCTGGACAAACTATTGGTTATAACTATTGGTTATAATGGGAAAGACAACAAAATACACTCTCTTAGTGGTTAAAAGAGCTGTGTGTAACTTTTCTAACAATATATTTTTAACGTATTTCTTCACTCTGTCACTATCTCCTGACATACTGATTTTAGACAAGTAATCTCTGAAAAAAACTATTGTCCCCTTGCTTCTCTAAAAGCATTTCTAAAAAGCCACAGTGACCCGCCGTTAACCAGCCAATAAAAACAGAGTTTGTAACCAGCCAATAAAAACAGAGCTTGAATTTGAATCAGCCAATAAAAACAGAGCTTGAATTTGAATTTCAGCAGAGCAAGGGGTAAGTTTCTGGTCCCTCCCCCTCAGAGCCATATGTGGCTCTGAGGGGGAGGGACCAGAAACGTGTCTCTGTTCAAATTTGTCCTAAGTTCCAGCGTGTTCCAGAAATTACATACTGAACCTTTAAGGGGAGTGGCTGTGTTGTCTTTCCCATCATGCTTAGCGCTTCTTTAGTTTTTTCAGTTGCACCATGAGTAAGGAGGACATGTGTGTGGTATAGATCCCTCCTGTCCTCTGTGCTGTTAGAGTTAGTGGGTTCCCTTTTGTAAGGCTTAAAATTGTCTTCATTGGGCTTAACGCACACACTGTTGAAGCTAGATTGGAAAAGTATCGGCAGGTTGGATCCAATATCCAATACTTAAATAGTGCTAGTATAGGATACTGGATCGGATCGGCCCCATCCCTAAAGTTTAGCAACTTCTCAGTGAACATTAGAGCTCCGTTAGCCTGGCCCTCGCCTTCTTATGCAGCTCCGCTCAATTCTATTTTCCCTTCACTGCTTCGTCTGGGATTTCTCCCATAGAGAAGGATTTCTCCTGTAGATTTTTGACCGACCAATCAGAGAACAGAAGGGGCAGAGTTTTTGGCCCCTAACCCACGCCCCCACCTGTCCCAGCGCGCAGCCAGCGAGCATCCGCATGTTCTCATTCAAAGCGATGCAAAGCGATGCAGGACTGTTTTATATGTGACACAAATGTATTAAATTCCCCTTCTTAATCCCTTATCTGGAGTTTTCTTTTGTTTTTTTGCCAAAAGTCAAGTGATCGCTCCCTCCTCTCCCTCCGCTGAGTTGAATGAGGAAATGCCTCAGGTTGTCACGAGAGAATTAAACTCGGGTTTTACGTTGCTGCCCGAGTCCCTGCAGATTTTCTGGTCTTCTGGTGTGCTGGACCAGAGCTCCATGGTTTTATTTTATTTTTTTAGAACGTTTTATTAACATATAAACACAGAATATGCAGCGGCAGCGAGAGAAAATGCAGCAGGAGGCGGAGCTGATGTCAAGTTCACCAGAGCAGGGGAAGCAGACCATATATGGCTCTGAGGGGGAGGGAGCAGAATGCTTTTCCCTGTTCAAAATTTTCTAAGATTCAATGGTTTTGTTCCTCAGCAGAGGCCACGCCTCCAGCAAGAATCGGTTCTCTATGGAGAAACTCCAGACCCTAGTACAAAGCGAAGTGAAGGACAAGGGTCTGGTTTTAACCAGGCTAGAGCTCCGTGGCTTCAGCTGTGTGTTTTTCTTGTTCAATCCGGGGCGGGGGCTCTGATTTCAGTCAGCCGCTCTCAGCCTGTCCTTCCTACGAGACGGTCAGACAGCAGGTTGGACTGGACGCAGTTGGCCGCGGTCGGTCTCCCTGTTTCGGTTCAGCGAGAGTGGCGTCCCGCTGAAGCCCCAGAGCTCGAATGTCCAATGTAAAACTAACTTGACCACGGTTTAATGTGGCGCTACGGCTCTGCAGACATTGCACGTTGCTGTCTTGTGGTGTTTGTGTGAAATACTTCCACACAGCGGACATGTTACGATGAAAAGTTGGCTAGCTGTTAGCTAAAGTGCTACTCACAGTCGGCACGCTGTAGCTGGCTGCAAACTGAAAGTTATGCACAATAACTCATGTTCCCTGAAGGAAGGGAACGAGGTGCAACATATCACTATGGGAAATTGCGCCTGCATAGTTTTACCTGAAGGAATACAATCACACCTTTACGGCAGGGGCGTCAGCGTTGCACCAGAGGCCCCACGCCCTCTGAGTACTTAAGCCGCTGACGCCCATCCATCGATCTCCAGAATGCACTTCACCGAGCTTTCAGCATTGAAAGGGCCAGGTATGTTGCACCTCGTTCCCTTCCTTCAGGGAACATGAGTTATGGTGCATAACTTTCAGTTCCCTTATCAGTCTTGTCACTCGGTGCAACATATCACTATGGGAACGTAATTCATTCACGCCCTTGAAATGCTCAGTAAAATGCATCCTAGTGTGAACGTCCGCCTTTATTCAATAGGCATCTCAAGGTCCCTGTAATCTCTAACAGTGTGGCAGTAAAATTGGTCCAAAATTTGAAGTCCTGAATATAAATTTGTTGCTTTCACAAGTGCTTTTCATTTTCTGTCATGTCAACATGACTGTTGGGGGACAGACATTTATTAAGGGACATGTTGAAAACAAAAATAATAGACTTTGACAATCATGACTAATGAGAGGCAATGGTCAATTACGCAACCTATACACAAATGTGCACCCACTCAGTCAAGGTAAATACTGTATATCATCTGCTTTTGTAGATCAGCATGTTATTGGACTTGAAACTGCAATGCTTGGTTAATGTAGTTTAATAGACCACAAAGGCCATTAAATACATCCCACAAAAAGATCAGACTATTCAAAAACCGATTGCAGTGCAAACGCTAGCTGCAGCCTAACCTGGGAGGGAAAGCTGGAAAACTTAATGCCTTTAATAAAAACTTTAAACTTAAACGTGTTCAGAGTCAGACACACCAGCTTTGATTGCAATCACTGCTGGGAAATGAGTGTACAGTATATTTCCATTGGGTCTGTGTTTTAATGGTATGCAAAGCAGGTGGAGCTTCATCATTTCTTCTACAGGACAGGTGGCATTAATCACTTATGGAAACAAGGAAGTACTAATTATATACAGAACCGTTATTTTGTCAGATGACAAAGTTTATTTTATATTGGTTTAAAAATACGATAACATTTCATTTACTATTACCCATTACTATGAAAGACGGGTGTTAATGTAATTGTGTTTGTGTGCATGTGTGCACTCACAAATTGGGCAGGCTGGTCGTTTAAAACTTTGGGATGCAAGGAATGCAAGTTATTCATTTACCGTATTTTTAGGGATGCACAATATTGGATTTATGGCCTATATCCGATATGCCGATATCTTAAAACTTATTTGGCAGATAACTGATATCAGTACCAATGTTTTTTTCCTAGACCTACTTACAGAGATTAATGGAATTAGTGAACACTAGTGGACTAGTGGAATTAAAATACTACAGTATTCTGCATGGTCTTTGTCAAATTGGCTTGCTACCAAATGCAGATGCCAAAAAGGGGACTGAAAATGATGTTACTCTATATAAATATATATTTAAAAACGGTGCCTTTTATATCTGTGAGTTATTTTGATGGAATGGCTGATGCCTGATATTTAACTTTATTGCTAATATCGGCTGATACCAATACCTTGCATCCCTATTTCTTTTGTCAATTTTTATAGCCTAGAGTCTTAATGAACAAATTAATTAATTCAACCTTTATTTTGACAGATTAATCACATTGAGCCTCGTGGACTAATTTACAAGTGAGACCTGTTTAGACAGACAATGCAGGCTACACCTGTACTGCAAAGCTTTTTTGGCAAAGATGACCTGAAAATGGT
>JBBPBX010085773.1:0-15025 GCA_038048925.1 Garcialebias charrua | reverse complement strand
TGCATGAGGTAGTAGTTCATGTTGTTATAGAATGGCATATGCAGTAAGGCACATTGGGCATCCTTAAATATCTGGCGATGATGAAGCTCTTCTAATGCATGCTCTACCAACACTTTCTGTGTCTCTGGTGTTAGGGACTTGGTCAGATAATATGCAATCGGAGCTTTCCAATAACCTTGAAGCCCAACCACCATGAACACCAGAGCCTCAGAGGCAATGTCAGCTTCATTTATCCGATCTCCCATGTCCACAAATCCAGACATTGTTTGTGTCTGAGGATCATATTGAACATGCTTTTTGATGGCCATGGCATCCAGCATCAAAGAGACACATCCGTATTTGGCCTCATCTGCTTTGCGACGTTGCTCCAGCATGTCCAACATCATTTTATTTAGACCAGGTTTGGCATCAACAGAGCTCAGCCACCTTAGTAAAATAAAAAAGTAAAAATTTAACCATACAATCATTTAAACACTAAGCATCCCTACTGAAAACACTTGGCATCCCAAAAATAGATGCCATTGCACTAAAAAGTTAAAAATGTAAGCCTTTTTCAGCAAGTTCTACAATTCATGGTAACACAATATGTAGCGCTTAAGTTTCTCCAAGTGATTTAGTTTACAGTCAAACATAATGAAGAATACCTTTGCAATGATCTCGGATGTGGGAGGCAAATATGCAGAGTGTCTCTCAGATAGTGATATGCCTTTGGCCCATGCAAATGGAGCGTAAGGGCAAACTCTCTCTGGGCCTTGGTGTACTTGCTGCCCTGCCTCGACAACAGTTGAACTGGAAGATCTGAAAAACAGTTAAGAGTGATTTAGTGGGTGTCATTTCACCAAAGAACATAAAATACCCTATATACTATGTATTCAATGTAATATTTTTAATTTACCCGAGTAGCATTCAAGCTTGTCTTTTAGCTCTTCATTGATGAGATTTTTCTCCTTCAGTTCCTCTAGAAGAGACAGCATGCTTTTCTTGGCCCTCCTTTCTCTTGCCAAGGCATTCGATTTCTCCCTCTGCAATTTCCTCACTCTAGCTGAGGCTTCATTAAGTTTGGCATATATAGCCTTGGGGCAAGGAGGCAGTGAATACGGGTGGTCAGTGGCCTGCCGCTTGCAGCACTTTCGCCTCTTTGCAGTGGCTTCCAGTTGCTTTGCAAAAATATACAAATATATAAATAATATTAATGTGGAATTTAACAGTTTAAAAAAAAATAATTATTCACTTATCAATTGTGTGAATCAATTAATACTCACAACATCAGACTGAGCTTTATCCTGAGACAGGTCCATTGCCAGGTTGTCTTCTATTCTTCTAGAGGTGTTTGAGCCTCTTGTTTTTACAAGCTAAAATAAACAAAAGTAGAGTGTCTAAAATGTGCTATGTAAAGAACAACACATTGTTTATTGCTAAATTTGCAGAAAGAAATACTAAACTGTGACATTTAACCACATATTTATATATACAGTAGTTTATAGACATATCAATCTTATACATCTTGAAATCTTGTAGGTCGATGATACATACCTTTTGAAGATGCGATGGAAAATTGAAAAGTGTTGGAACAACACTATCTTTTAATCTAACAGTCTGCCCTGTCCGATCGAAGTCCTCAGAACTGAAGTGATCACTGCAGAGCAGTGTCCTGTCCAGGGCAACAAAACCCTCTCTTCTCAGGGCAACTTCCCACTGCCGCCTCCTCTCTCTGGTTTTGGGAAACCTTAAAAACATGAAGAAGATGGTCATTATTTTCCACACTTCCTTTCTTTACCTTTGAATTATAGTAATGACAATTATACACATATATCATACTTTTGGTGTGCTTGCATTTACTTTTGGTACAATAAAACAGCTATTAAAAATTGTGTCCAAAAGAAACACTAAATCATACATCATAATTTATATAAAGATACTTTTACAAGCCGTATACCATACCATACCATTTTATTTATAGAGCACTTAAAACAACAACAAGGTCAACCAAAGTGCTGTAAATATATATTATGTCATTATTATGTAAATATATATTATGTATAATATTATGTCAATAATATTATCTCACATTTTGGTGTGTAGCATGACCAATAATGTGCACTGATCCAAAATATAACTATGATTATTCTAATTAAAGTAATAATACTGTCACAGAGTCTTACTTGTGAAATGTGATCCCAAGGTTTCTTGTTTTGATGTTACGCCTATTGGAGCATCCATAGGCTGCACAAAAGTCAGGCATCTTGTCAAAGAGTATTTCTGTAAAACACAAAGCAGTAATTAGTGTTGAACATACCAAACCGCTTGGAAATCATGTGCAGCTTTAGTTCAGTTAAAAACAAAGAGCTCCTAGTGATCTAAGAATGCTGGGGAAATATTTGGAATACTGTACTAGCTAGCCCTTAATCAAAGGCTCTTGTTAATAGTATGCTAATAAATACAATCATGATCAAGATAGTCATTTACAGTAGTTTGTAATAAAATAGTTATTGGTGTAATAAAAACAGATTCTAGATTCTCGATGAGTGTGACACCCAAAACATGAATAAAACGTTTTAAAAAAGACAAAAGTGCTGTCTGACTACCAAAGAAATCATAGCCACGTTAATAACGTTTTTAAAAAGATAAACCGTTTGTAAATCCGTCAAGATTACAGCGAGTTAAGAGTATTTTTGTTTGTGTAAACCCCTCACCTCCATTCAGTTTCAACAGCTGCAGCTAATGTTGCTGTCTGTCGCAAGATGGCTGCCACGTGACGACGCCGGAGACTCCGCCTCAGCTTATCTAGTGTTTATTATATCTATGTAATACGGGGTCTACCCCTTCCCGAGGTCCTAGCGACCTGGGACCAAGCTCAGAGCACTCTAAAAATTCTGAAAAAAATTTGGGTCCCTTTAGCTTTCCGATAGGAGCTTCACAGCACGTTTTACCACCCAGACTCCAGTGTGGTTTACAAGGACGTCAAAAAATGTGGTTTATGAGGACAAACATGCATTATGGGGTCTTTAAAGGGACATTTAAACTCCGCCTACTTAACATAAAATTAACATAAAACACACAAATGTGACAGGACACTGCATTAGGAGAACTATTTTTTGAACTGCTTTTATTAAACAAATTACGCACATACTTTATTTACATTCACTAAAAAATCTTCACCAACAAATCTTCAAATGTTTAAAATAAAATAAAACTTAAATGTTTAAAATAAAAAAATAAAAACTTAAATTCTGGTGACATATTTACATTATTATAAAACATATTAACATATACATATTTCTAAAACAAAATTTTACTTTTTCTGCAGGGTTAATCACAACACAATGTAAAGTACAGGTGATCCCCGACTTACGAGCGATGAAAGACTTCTGAGATGACATATTTACATATTATAAAACATTAACATTATAAACCTGAACATATTTCTAAAACAAAATTTACTTTATTTACAAGGTTCATCACAACACACTGTAAAGTACAGGTGATCCCCGACTTACGAGCGACGAAAGACTTCCTCAGTCTGAGATGACATATTTACATATTATGAAACATTAACATTATAAACCTGAACATATTTCTAAAACAAAATTTACTTTATTTACAAGGTTCATCACAACACACTGTAAAGTACAGGTGATCCCCGACTTACGAGCGACGAAAGACTTCCTCAGTCTGAGATGCTGTATTCAGCTCAGTCTTATAAAGACTTCCTCAGTCTGAGGTGCTACATTCAGCTCAGTCTCATAAATAGCACCCTCTCAAAGTGGATCAAACAGTTTGCTGATGACAGCCAAAACCAGCTGCTCATATGATCACATGATTAGGCTGATGGTCCTCATTGATCATGTGAGCAACTGGTTTTGGCTGTCATCAGGAAGTCTTTATTTATAAGACTGAGCTGAATGCATCTCAGACTGAGGAAGTCTTTCGGATGAAAGACTTCCTTAGTCTGAGATGCTGTATTCAGCTCAGTCTTATAAATAAAGACTTTATGATGACAGCCAAAACCAGTTGCTCACATGATCAATGAGGACCATCAGCCTAAACATTGCCCATTTGCTACATCCATTCATTATCTTTACCCGTTTCTTCCATTTTGGGTCACGGGGGTCGCCGGTGCACATATCCAACAATCACAAGGACAAGTCTCCAGTCCATCACAGGGACATGTGGACAAGTCACCAGTCCATCACTAGGACACCTGGAAAGCTCTCCAGTCCATCACAGGGACAGCTGGACAAGCCACCAGTACATCACAGGGACACGTGGACAAGTCTCTAGTCCATCACAGGGACACGTGGACAAGTTTCCAGTCCATCACAAGGACACGTGGACAAGTCAACAGTCCATCAAAGGGACAGTTGGACAAGCCACCAGTCCATCAAAGGGACACGTGGACAAGTCTCCAGTCCATCACAGGGACACCTGCACAAGTCTCCAGTCCATCACAGGGACACGTGGGCAAGTCACCAGTCCATCACAGGGACACCTGCACAAGTCTCCAGTCTATCACAGGGACACGTGGACAAGTCTCCAGTCTATCACAGGGACACCTGGACAAGTCTCCAGTCCATCACAGGAAAACGTGGACAAGTCACCAGTCCATCACAGGGACACATTTACAAGTCTCCAGTCCATCACAGGGACATGTGGACAAGTCTCCAGTCCATCACAGGGACATGTGGACAAGTCTCCAGTCCATCACAGGGACACATTTACAAGTCTCCAGTCCATCACAGGGACACGTTGACAAGTCTCCAGTCCATCACAGGGACACGTGGACAAGTCTCCAGTCCATCACAGGGACACGTTGACAAGTCTCCAGTCCATCACAGGGACACGTGGACAAGTCTCCAGTCCATCACAAGGACATATGGACAAGTCTCCAGTCCATCACAAGGACATATGGACAAGTCTCCAGTCCATCACAAGGACATATGGACAAGTCTCCAGTCCATCACAAGGACATATGGACAAGTCTCCAGTCTATCACAGGGACACGTGAACGTCTCCAGTCCATCACAGGACACATGGACAGGTCTCCAGTCCATCACAGGGACACATGGACAAGTCTCCAGTCCATCACAGGGACACATTTACAAGTCACCAGTCCATCACAGGGACACGTGGATAAGTCTCTAGTCCATCACAGGGACACATTTACAAGTCTCCAGTCCATCACAGGGACACGTGGACAAGTCTCCAGTCCATCACAAGGACATATGGACA
The DNA here is from genome assembly GCA_038048925.1 of Garcialebias charrua. Lineage (NCBI taxonomy): Eukaryota > Metazoa > Chordata > Actinopteri > Cyprinodontiformes > Rivulidae > Garcialebias > Garcialebias charrua. The sequence continues at coordinate 9,796 of JBBPBX010085773.1, read as the reverse complement.
AGTCTCCAGTCCATCACAAGGACATATGGACAAGTCTCCAGTCCATCACAAGGACATATGGACAAGTCTCCAGTCCATCACAGGGACACATTTACAAGTCTCCAGTCCATCACAGGGACACGTTGACAAGTCTCCAGTCCATCACAGGGACACGTGGACAAGTCTCCAGTCCATCACAGGGACACGTGGACAAGTCTCCAGTCCATCACAGGGACACGTGGACAAGTCTCCAGTCCATCACAAGGACATATGGACAAGTCTCCAGTCCATCACAAGGACATATGGACAAGTCTCCAGTCCATCACAAGGACATATGGACAAGTCTCCAGTCCATCACAAGGACATATGGACAAGTCTCCAGTCTATCACAGGGACACGTGAACGTCTCCAGTCCATCACAGGACACATGGACAGGTCTCCAGTCCATCACAGGGACACATGGACAAGTCTCCAGTCCATCACAGGGACACGTGGACAAGTCTCCAGTCCATCACAGGGACACATGGACAAGTCTCCAGTCCATCACAGGGACACGTGGACAAGTCTCCAGTCCATCACAGGGACACATTTACAAGTCACCAGTCCATCACAGGGACACGTGGATAAGTCTCTAGTCCATCACAGGGACACATTTACAAGTTTCCAGTCCATCACAGGGACACGTGGACAAGTCTCCAGTCCATCACAAGGACATATGGACAAGTCTCCAGTCCATCACAGGGACACGTGGACAAGTCTCCAGTCCATCACAAGGACATATGGACAAGTCTCCAGTCTATCACAGGGACACGTGAACATCTCCAGTCCATCACAGGGACACATGGACAAGTCTTCAGTACATCACAGGGACACATGGACAAGTCACCAGTCCATCACAGGGACACCTGGACAGGTCTCCAGTATGTCACAAGGACACATGGACAAGTCACCAGTCCATCACAGGGACACCTACACAAGTCACCAGTCCATCATAGGGACACCTGGACAGGTCTCCAGTCCATCACGGGGACACATGGACAAGTCGCCAGTCCATCACACGGACACCTGGACAAGTCACCAGTCCATCACAGGGACACGTGGACAAGTCTCCAGTCTATCACAGGTACACCTGCACAAGTCTCCAATCCATCACAGGGATATCTACAACCTTTCAGCCTCTTTACCAATGATTTCAACCCGAGTGAAATGGCTGCAGAGCTTCTGTTCAACCGTTGACAAACCCATGGCATCATCTTCATGGAGCTTGGTGGTGTCACGCTCCATAAAACTTTGTAGGTGCATCTTTGAAACCTCTCCTGCTCGTCTACAATTGAACACAATGACCTGTGCAAGTGTAACTTTTACAAGTTCTGCATAAGTCTGGGGGCTGGCATCATCTTTCAAGGTGCTAAATGCATTTTCTCCTGATTTATTCAGATGCTGATGCAGAAGCTTAAAATCTTCAGTGAATGATAATGTTAATGGCCTTATTGTACTTGGCATGATTTATAGTGCTCCAGCCACTATTGGACACCATCTCTGACCATTCCTTAGTCCGAGGTGCTGCATTCAGCTCAGTCTCATAAATAGCACCCTCTCACAGTGGATCAACCAGTTTGCTGATGACAGCCGAAACCAGCTGCTCACATGATCAAGAAGTACCTGCAAACTGGTTGATCCACTGTGAGATGGTGCTATTTATGAGACAGAGCTGAATGCAGCATCTCAGACGGAGGAAGTCTTTCGGATGAAAGACGAAACATTTCTATTTTTTTGTTTTGTTTTGGAATGTCCAGAGGACCAGACTTGTTTTTTTAGATACAGTAACACATCTATAAGTTTTGTTTCCGTTTTTGTCTCATTTCAGTTATTCCCCGGTTTCTCACAAAGTCTCTTATATTTTGAACTGTTCTTTGATCCAACACAGGGCTCTCAACCATCTTACAGTGGCTGCATTCATTCTTACTGGCCAGTTTTCCTTTACTTATGTGCCTTCTGAAATGACGCATTACAGCAGCCACTTCAGCATTCGACCAACTTCTCTTTGTTACTCTTCTTGGTCCTGGGCTTGAGTTTTTCGCTAGAAAACAAGGAGGAAACAAAAAAATGTATATTTAGTAGTTGGGCAACTCAAAATTCATCAGAACTTTAGACAAAGAATTTATCAGATTACAGGCTGAGGGAAAATCATAAAAATCAACATTAACATTTTATTTTGTTACGTTTTACCCATGATACATAAATAAATTGGACCAAATGGTGTCAATGTGACAGACTGAAAATCAGAGTTTAAAAGGAAAATACAAAGAAATTAGTAACAACTAAAGACTTTTCATCCATGTTTTCTTTCTGCTTCTCCCTTCTTCAAGGTTCACCACAGTATGCATGAAGTCAACATTAGTTCTAAAACGGCTGTTATTTTAGAACTAATGTTAACTTCATGTATCAATGCCTATCGTAGATGATGGTCATTGATAGGCTATTATGAGGTTTCACTTTTTTTAACTAAAATGTGGATTTTACATAAATGTAGACTTTATTTTACTTACTTTTTGACTATCATTCATAATCAGTGTAGTCAACAACTTGTTCTCATGTATCTTGGCAGCTTTTGAGTTTTAAAAATTGTGAAAAAAATGGAAAGATTGAAACAAATGACTATTGTTTTACAACAGATGTCCTACTTGATGCAACCTGGGCTTGAACCTGCCACCTCAGGACTATGAGACCATGGCAATGACCACCGAGCTACCTCATCCACCCCCGCCATGCATATAAATATGTTTTTGGATTTTTTTGTCTTCCATCTCTATGTATAGTATTTTGACTTTATGCTCTTCCTCATTAAACTCTGCCTTACCTTTAGTTGAAGGGACAGCTTCATCCATTTTGGATGATGACACTTCTAGAAAACATAACACAAAAGTTTAAAAAAAAATCCTGATACATGCTTAATAATCCAGGTACAAAAAAATTACAAGGTTAAGTCAGGTCCTTATTCTTATTTACTGAATAATTCGTCCAGAGGACCGGACTTAACCTCGTTGTTTTGTTTTATTTTTTGAATGTCCAGAGGACCAGACTTAGCTTTTTTTTAAATATTTTTCTAACTGGATTATTGAGCATGCATCAGGGTACTCGTTTAAAAAAAAGTTTTGTCATGGAAACGTATGAAATTTGGGTTGAAATAACGTACCATCATCATTATTGTCATGGATGTCATCAGTTGTTGTAGAGTTTGTTGCAGCTTCCACAGGCAGGTCAAGCGTCTCCTCAGGCATTTCTTCGCACTCTTCTGATGGGACTTTTACTTCATCATTGTCATCTGATTCATTCTCACTTTCCATCTCTTCAGCATCACTTAATTGAATTTCATCTGAGAAAATTCCATTTTAAAATTCAAATTCATTAATTCATTCAACCTTTAATTATACAGGTTAATCACACTGAGCCTTATGGACTCATTTGCAATAGAGACTTGAATTTAACAGAGTGATGACAATAGTGGACTACAAAGAACCTTAAAGGATTTGTACAAATTGAAAAATTTAAATATACATCAGTGTTTCCCCTAGTTAACTTGCCATGGCGGGGTGCTCATCTCATCCATGATTTTTCTTGATGGGTAGGGACGGAGACATGTTTGAGCAAATCTTATACAACAGTTTTTGAGCAGGGGTGGGGGGAGGGTGCATTCAGCATGAGGGAAGAGGCATCTTTAACTTTTTAGCTAGGGAGCCTGTATTTCATACTGCTACCTTAGTGCTATATCAGTGCCGGGTGGGAGTGGGAGGGGGGCAAGTTCACTTTGGTAGGCGGGGCGCTCAGTTCTGTTGACGTGGTGGGGCACCCTGCTTCTATAATGGTAGGGGAAACACTGTACATTAACTCAAAAGGAAAGCATGTCCTAATTTTTGACTAAAAACACTAAAAACTGGACAATCAGTTTTCTAGTATACAAACCGGATTCAAAAAAAGTTGTGACTCTAAACATATTGTGAATAAAAACTGAATGCAATGATGTGGAGATGGCAAATGTCAATATTTTATTGGTAATGGAACATAGATGATAGATCAAAAGTTTAATCTGAGTAAATGTAACATTTTAAAGGAAAAATATGTTGATTTAAAATTTCACAGTGTCAATAAATCCCAAAAAAGTGGGGACAAGTAGCAATAAGTGGGTGGAAAAAGGAATTGAGCTTATAACGAACAGCTGGAAGACCAATTAACACTAATTAGGTAAATTGACAACATGACTGGGTATAAATAGAGCTTCTCAAAGTGTCAGTGTCTCTCAGAAGCCAAGATGGTAAGAGGAACACCAATTCCACCATTGTTGCGCAAAAAGATTGTGCAGCAATACCAGAATGGTGTTACCAGCATAAAATAGCAAAGACTTTTAAGTTATCATCATCAACCGTGCATAACATCATCAAAAGATTCAGATAATCTGGAACAATCGCTTTGCGTAAGGGTCAAGGCCGTAAATCTATACTGGATGCTCGTGATCTCCGGGCACTTAAACGTCACTGCACCTCAAACAGGAATGCCACCGTCAAGGAAATAACAGAATGGGCTCAGAAATACTTCCAGAAAGCATGGTCAGTGAACACAATCCACCATGCCATCCGCCATTGCCAGCCAAAACTCTACAGTGCAAAAGGAAGCCATTTCTAAGTAAGCTCCACAAGCTCAGACGTTTGCACTGGGCCAGGGGTCATCTAAAATGGAGTGCGGCAAAATGGAAAACAGTTCTGTGGTCAGATGAGTCACAATTTGAAGTTCTTTATGGAACACTTGGATGCCATGTCATCCGGACCAGAGAGGACAAGGATAGCCCAAGTTGTTATCAATGCTCCGTTTAGAAGCCTGCATCACTGATGGTATGGGGTTGCATGAGCGCTTGTGGGATGGGCAGCTTACATGTCTGGAAAGGCACCATTAATGCAGAGAACTATGTTCAGGTTCTAGAACAGGGATCTGCAACCTTTATGATCAAAAGAGCCATTTCTGCCCCTTTGTTCACTAAATTAAACATTTCCGGAGCCACAATACCTGCTAGAACTGGGATTCTCAACTGGTGACACACAGACCGACACACAGACCACTTTTAAGTTTGTTAGAGGACAATTTTCTGACCGGTAGTTTTATGGCCATTGTAAAGCTGAAAATATCTAATGATTTGTTGCTATTTTTACATTTTAAGATTAAAAAAGACCAGATTATCATAAAGAAGGAAAAATAATGTGATCTTTCCCAATTAAAAAATAAAATAATGAACTATGCAGGTCTAGGTAAATTATTTTAATTGTGGAAAAATTAAATATCCTACTTTGAATAAATAAAGTTAACTTATGTTTTACTCCTTCTATTAGTTCTAGTATTCACACATTTGCAAAGGAAATGACAGGAAAAACTGCTAAAACTAGCCCTTTTTGTTGTTATAAGAACAAATAAAATTCAGTTTAAAGTTAGTTTTGATCAAAGCTTGGAAGAGCCACTGCTGAGGGACCAAAGAGCCGCATGTGGCTCCAGAGCCGCAGGTTGCAGACCCCTGTTCTAGAACAACATATGCTCCTATCTAGACGTCATCTCTTTCAGGGAAGACCCTGCATTTTTCAACAAGGCCAGACCACATTCTGCAGCAATCACAACATCATGGCTATGTAAGAGAATGATTCGGGTACAGAAATGGCCAGCCTGCAGTCCAGATCTTTCACCTATAGAGAACAATTCGCACATCAAAAAAAGGAAGGTGCGACAAAGAAGACCCGAGACGATAGAAACAGTTAGAGGCCTGTATTAGACATGACTGGGAGAGCATTACTATTTCTAATCTTCAGAAACTGGTCTCCTTTGTCCCCAGACGTCTGTTGAGTGTTGTAAGAAGAAGGTGGGATGTCACACAGTGGTAAAAATGGACTTGTCCAACAAACTTTTTTGGAATTTGTTGACGCCATGAAATTTTGAAACAACAAATGTTTCCCTTAAAATGATCTATTCTCTCAGTTTAAACTTTTGATCTGTGATTTGTTCTATTCCGAATGAAATATTAGAAGTTGGCACCTCCACATCATTGCATTCCGTTTTTATTCATAATTTGTTTACTGTCCCAAAAGTTTTTATAACCCAGTTTGTATAATAAATATACAAACGTAACAAAGACCTGTTGAAGATTCTCAGTCATCCAGGACATGATAAAATAAAAAGTGTTCAATAAGAAACAACTGGACTTTTATTTGTAGCAGAAGATGTTTTGCCCTTCATCCAAAATGCTTCCTTTATTCTAAAAGCAGACAGAGGGAAGGTATAAATGCTGAGAGACAGATCTCTAAGCATTTATAACTTCACTCTCACAGTCTGCTCTTAGAATTGAGAAAGCCTTTTGGATGAAGGGCGAAACGTCTTCTGCTACAAATAAAAGTCCAGTTGTTTTTTTATTGAACACATTTTTTTTATTGTAACAAAGACCTCGGTACATACCAGGCAACTAGGTAATTAGTCATTTCATTATAAAGCCAGGTTGCATAGGTACCAGGTACATACCAATTGAGTACAAGATAACATGTCATTTTATAGAATAGTCTGGTACAAAATATACATACCGGTTAAATAACCAGTATGCTACCAGTATCTGGTATGTACCTTTCTGTATTTTGTATTAAAAGTTCTTCCATATTTTTTTCAACCTGTAAAAGATTGGTTAAAATTAATCTTTGTGAAGTTTTGATACTTAAAATAATGAATAAATGAAAGCAAATTTGAACAAACCTTCGATTTCAATTTCATCCAGGGACTTCCCTTTCAGTTTGGAAAGCTGTCCTTTTTCCAGTGACAGAAGTAGCTTGGATATCTTTGCCAGTTGTGTGGTGGGAGCTGGTAATCTGTAAAATTCCCTGTGAACACGGATGTCATGGCCCAAGAAGTCTGCAACCTGGTCAAGTTCATTGTTTTTTAAGTTCAAGACTTGTGAGAGCGTGGCTACATGTTTCCGTAGTTGTGTTGACCTGAGGAACTCTGGGTGCTTTGCTCCACACTGGCTTGCATGAACAGCCTGTCCTCTGTAGTGACTCATTGATTTAGGTCTTGCAAATAGAAATAAGTTTGTTTGTAAAACACCACATGTCTCTCTCTTACTTGCCAATAAAGTCATTGCATCCACCACATTTGGTGTGAGTAAAACTGCCACCTTTCGGCCTCTTTTCCCAATGATTTCAACCCGAGTGAAATGGCTGCAGAGCTTCTGTTCAACCGTTGACAAACCCATGGCAACATCATCATGGAGCTTGGTGGTGTCACGCTCCATAAAACTTCGTAGGTGCATCTTTGAAACCTCTCCTGCTCGTCTACGATTGAACACAATGACCTGTGCAAGTGTAACTTTTGCAAGTTCTGCATAAGTCTGGGGGCTGGCTTCATCTTTCAAGGTGTTAAAGGCATTTTCTCCTGATTTATTCAGATGCTGATGCAGAAGCTTAACATCTTCAGTGAATGGTAATGTCAATGGCTTATTGTATTTGGCATGATTTAAAGTGCTATGGGCACTATGAGACACCATCTCTGACCATTTTGATGAGCACAGTTTTTTGAATGCGTCTGTTGACTTCATCAGTTGTTCATCTTCTGCCATGAGTGCTCGGCAATGAACAAGATTACAGATTTTGTTCAGTGTATGTCCCAGTTTTATGGCAAGGCTTGTTTTTTTGTATGAACGTGTTTCTTCATCAAAGCCTGACACAGTCTTTACTGCTTGCACAACTCTCTGGAAGTTAGCAGGTTTCACAGCATCCTCTAGGTTATGTATTGCATATTTTGTTCGCAGACATATCAACAAACGGCCAACTTCATGAAGCTTTTGTCGCATGTAGTCGTATTTTGAGGGGTCTTGTCCATGTCTGTTGTGGAGTGACTGAGCAAACTGAATAATACACAGGTCATTTCTCACAGCTGAGGTAACATCGTCGGGTTTCATACTTTTAATGATCTTACAAACTCCACTTGAGATTTCATGATAGAATGCAGACTCTTTAGCCAAAGCCAAACTCAGCACTTTGGCTCTTCCAGGTGGATTATCCATATCCATATTTTCTGGCTTACAGGGGCATCTACGGACATGTCTCCATAGTTGCTTTCGAACGTACATTCCTTCACAGTAGATACAGTGAATAAATGTTCCAGCTACGGCCTTAGCTTTTGTCTTTCTCTTCACTTTCAAGGGCCCTTGTCCACCTTGTAAAACCGCTTTGTTATGCTTGCTATTTCCTCTGTTCCTCAATTTTTCTAATAAAACTTTGCGCTCTTTAGAATTCTTGTGAAGGGAAAACAGTTGGATAATTTCAGGATGCGTCTGGTGTGTTTGCAAATGGCGTGAAATTTTAGTTTGTGGCTTACCACAAATATAACAGAAGTTTTGTAGACATGTAATCTGCTTTGAGGATTCCTGTTTGAGAAGCTCATCTTTTCTGTCTGGTTTATCCTTTGAGTATGTGGTAGAAGTGGCTTGGCCTGATGTTTTAAATGCGCTTTCTCCAATATTACTTGTGTCAGGAGGAAAGCAACATTTTGACGTGCTGGGAAAAACAGGGAAACTTGTGTCTGACATATTAGGATCAGATATTGCTGCTTTTTCCAGAATCTGTCCAACTTTGGACTGGCTACACTGAATGGGGATGCTTGCATCAGAATCTTCATCATCCGTTTCTGAATTTGGTACATAGTCCTTATCAAGCAGATTGGTCATTTCCTCATCTGATGAGAACTCCTTCCCAGAACTATAAAAACGTTCTTTCTCCTGAAATTATGAGAAACAATTTTAATTCTTAAACCCCTGAAAGCAATAGAAAAAAAATATGTATGTAGATGCTCACCTCTGATATGTGTTCAAATTTCTCATGACTTTGTTTAAGGCAGCTTCCATGCCAATTTCTAGAACAAACTGAAAAAAATGTAATGCATGCAGTACTTTTTAAAACGACCGGGCGGTAGAACAAACATAAGCAAAACATTCACTACATGACACGGATCACTGTATGACCAGTTGCAACAACTTGAATTCATTCAACCTTAACTTATACAGGATTGACTCATTAGGCCATGAGGATTGAGTTACAAGAGTTTGGTTTATTGTATTATAAATCATTTAGGGATTTATCTATTTAAAATTGTAAAATTACAGCTATTATACTAAGTTTTAATTGTACAGTATGTGTGTCAAAAAAAAATATATATATACCTTTGCACTGATAGCCAATCCACTTGCATGCAGAAACAGGTCCATGGCATTGTTCACAACTCTCCAAGGATGACACACTTTTATTAACCAGGATATGCTTCTCACACTATATAAAGGAAATGCAATATTTAAAATTAAAATAAAACTCAGTATGTTAAAAAACATAGGCAAAACAAAATCACAACAAAACATAAACCTATATTTGTAAATGTTAGTAATTTCGAATTCATTTCTGAGTGATGAATATAAAGTCCTTCTTTAAAATCTTAAAACCTTAGTTTATTATAAGAATATCCCTCATATAAAAAACTACTTAATTTTACTTATGATTTGCTGATTGACGAGTTCACACGAAAAGTATAGTACTCAAGGACAAATATAACCTTCATACTACATCAAAAACAGAAAGTACATGTAAACAATTTGGATCTTCTAAGTCACATTTCAGTAACTTACCACTGAAAACACTCAGACAATCAAAAAGTTTACAGCTCATAATTGTCCTAACAAACCACTGTCCATATAAACAACAAAACCCTCACACATACACACACACAAACACTATTTCAAATAGTATATATA
>JBBPBX010085772.1:0-15025 GCA_038048925.1 Garcialebias charrua | reverse complement strand
TGGATTTTGTTGTCTTTCCCATAATACTTAGCAGTATTTTAGTTTTGAAAACTAAAAAAATGCTAAGCATGATGGGAAATACAACACAGCCACTGCCTTACTGGTTAATGGAGTGGCTGTGTTGTATTTCCCATCATGCTTAGCATTTTTTTAGGTTTTCCAACTGAACCATGAGTAAGAAGGACGTGTGGGGTGAAGACATGCCTCCTGTTAGCTGCTAACATTTGTGAGGTTCCTGTGGTTAGGCTCAGAGAGTCTTCATTGGATCTCTCACACCGTGTTGAAATAAATGTTCTCAGTTCAAAATCTTCATTATACACTGTCGTGTACTTGAACGGTGTCGGATCGGAAAAGTATCGGTATCGATCGATACCCAGTTTCAAAGTATCGGTATTGGATTGGAAGTGAGAAATGTGGATCAGTGCATCCCTAATTAAAACTGAACCCCCCCCCCACTACCTTCACATGACTCAGGTACAATCTCATGGAAGACCATGGATCTCACAAACTGGTTCCTCATGACTTTTCTTCCCAAAACAACAACAACCCCCCACTGATTTAAGAGCTTGGTGTGTCTTTGTAATAAAAAACTACTTTATCCTCACTGAAACTGAACTCCATGATGACGTGGGATGGAGAACTGTCACTGCTGGAACATCTACTACTGTCAAATGGAAAACTTTATTTGTTCTGTTACTTCTTCTATCTGGGATCAAACCAAATCCTGGGCCCCTGCTGTTACATGACATTTGTACACCAGTTGAATTTAAAAACCGGTCTGGACTGGACTTTTTACATTTAAATGTCAGAAGTCGTATATCTAAACTAGATACAGTAAAAATCTGGGTTCAGTCCACTGAAGCAGACATAATAGTCAGCTGAAACATGGTTCAGCAAAGCTATCTCTGACAAACAAATTTCCATTCCTGGTTATAATGTTTTTAGATGTGATCGCCCCAAAAGAGATGGTGGGGTGGCTATTTATATCAAGAACAAATTCACAGCAAAATTTATGTCCTCTTACTCAATTAGCAAACAACTTGAGCTACTGGCACTAATACTAGACTGCCTTGACGGTCAATAAATCACTGTGGTGGGTTGTTATAGGCCCCCCTCAGCCTCCAGTGAAGCCCTCACTTCCCTGAGAAATTTTCTGACGGGGCTAAATGCTAAGGAACTACTACTAATTGGTGATCTAAACCTGGACTGTTGACCTCTACATCCGACAATCTTAAAGCGGGGCGGGGCGGCCGTGGCGTAGTGGTAAGGGCAGTCGTCTCCCGATCGGAAAGTTGGCGGTTCGACTCCCGGGACCCGCACCATGTGTCGTTGTGTCCTTGGGCAAGACACTTAACCCTGAGTTGCTCCCGGTAGGACTGGAAAGCACCTTGCATGGTAGTCTGCCGCCACCGGTTTATGAATGTGTGTAGCATTCAATATATGTGTAGCACTTTGAGATTTTCAGTAATGAAAAGTGCGTTATAAATTGAATTAATTATTATTATTATTATTATTAAAGCCATCTGTGAATCATTTATAATATAACTCAACTAATTCAAACATCAACACGCCCAAATAACAAAACCCCTGAAAAATCCACCTTACTGGACCTTATTCTAACAAACATGCCTCACAAGTACACAGATACATGTGTGTTCGCTAATGACCTCAGTGATCACTGCACCATTGCAGCCATAAGAAACGGAAAATTTACGAGGGTTTTCAAAATATAATCAACACACATGCTCCATACTGTAAATACAGAATAAAGGGATGTAAAAATCCTTGGTTTTCTCCTGAGATAGGAAATCTGCTTAAAGAAAGAGATGCTGCCTGGGCTAAGGCCAGAAAATCAAAAACCGAACATAGGAACAAATGTACAACCCTAATTAGAAATGCAAAATCAAATTACTACCTAGACGAATCCACCAAAAATCTAAATGATCCAAAAAGGTTTTGGCAAACAATAAAATCAAATTCTGGTCAGAATTTACCCCACTCCATTATGACCAGCTCAGGTATTCTGTCTGACAAATTATCAATTCTTAACTGTTTTAATGAACACTTTTTATCCTCTGGCTCCCTGTTTGAATCCACATATCCTGAAATGTTATCTGCTGACCAAACTGATACAAATTCACCCCCAACTCCACACGTGCTAGCACTAGAAGTCCCAGAGAAGGGTCATTTAACATTTCTACCTTTGGAACCCAGAGATGGGTCGAGTGACCTGAAGGATTTTAGCTAACATCCTATAATGAGCTGTTAACAGGCGCTTTTGTTTTGTAAAAAAGGCCATTACTGGCGCACCACAGGAGGGGGCACGCTTAACACTAATTTGACTAAGGCTGCGCTTTTTTGCGCAAGTGAACTTGGCTTCTAAATCCCCCGGTCCCTTTCAGTGGGCTATATATGTTGGTCCGTCACTTGACCTCAGGTCATGTGACCTGTGTCGGTCCATCAGTTTACCTCAGGTCATGTGACCTGTGTCGGTCCGTCAGTTGACTTCATGTCGTGTGACCTGTGTCGTTTTGTCAGTTGACCTCAGGTCATAAGACCTGTGTTGGTCCGTCACTTGACCTCAGGTCCTGTGACCTGTGTCGGTCCGTCAGTTGACTTCATGTCATGTGACCTGTGTCGTTGTGTCAGTTGACCTCAGGTCATGTGACCTATGTTGGTACGTCAGTTGACCTCATGCCGTGTGACCTGTGTCGGTCCATCAGTTGACTTCATGTCATGTGACCTGTGTCGTTGTGTCAGTTGACCTCAGGTCATGTGACCTGTGTTGGTACGTCAGTTGACCTCATGCCATGTGACCTGTGTCGGTCCGTCAGTTGACCTCAGGTCATGTGACCTATGTCAGTCCATCAGTTGACCTCAGGTCATGTGACCTGTGTCGGTCCGTCAGTTGACTTCATGTCGTGTGACCTGTGTCATTTTGTCAGTTGACCTCAGGTCATGTGACCTGTGTCGGTCCGTCAGTTGACCTCAGGTCATGTGACCTGTGTCGGTCCGTCAGTTGACCTCATGTCGTGTGACCTGTGTCGGTCCGTCAGTTGACCTCAGGTCATGTGACCTGTGTCGGTCCGTCAGTTGACTTCATGTCATGTGACCTGTGTCGTTGTGTCAGTTGACCTCAGGTCATGTGACCTGTGTTGGTACGTCAGTTGACCTCATGCCGTGTGACCTGTGTCGGTCCATCAGTTGACTTCATGTCATGTGACCTGTGTCGTTGTGTCAGTTGACCTCAGGTCATGTGACCTGTGTTGGTATGTCAGTTGACCTCATGCCGTGTGACCTGTGTCGGTCCGTCAGTTGACCTCAGGTCATGTGACCTATGTCAGTCCATCAGTTGACCTCAGGTCATGTGACCTATGTTGGTCCGTCAGTTGACTTCATGTCGTGTGACCTGTGTCATTTTGTCAGTTGACCTCAGGTCATGTAACCTGTGTTGGTCCGTCACTTGACCTCAGGTCATGTGACCTGTGTCTGTCCCTCAGTTGACCTTATGTCATGTGACCTGTGTTGGTCCGTCAGTTGACTTCATGTTGTGTGACCTGTGTTGGTCCATCACTTGACCTCAGGTCATGTGACCTGTGTTAGTCCGTCAGTTCACCTCAGGTCATGTGACCTGTGTCGGTCCGTCACTTGACCTCAGGTCATGTGACCTATGTCGGTCAGTCAGTTGACCTCAGGTCATGTGACCTGTATCGGTACATCAGTTGACCTCAGGTCATGTGACCTGTGTCGGTCCGTCAGTTGACCTCAGGTCATGTGACCTGTGTCGGTCCATCAGTTGACTTCATGTCGTGTGACCTATGTCGGTCCGTCAGTTGACCTCAGGTCATGTGACCCGTGTTGGTCCGTCAGTTGACCTCATGTCGTGTGACCAGTGTCGGTCCGTCAGTTGACTTCATGTCATGTGACTTGTGTCGTTTTGTCAGTTGACCTTAGGTCATGTGACCTATGTTGGTCCGTCACTTGACCTCAGGTCATGTGACCTGTGTTGGTCCGTCACTTGACCTCAGGTCATGTGACCTGTGTCGGTCCGTCAGTTGACCTCAGGTCATGTGACCTGTGTCGGTCCGTCAGTTGACCTCATGTCGAGTGACCTATGTCGGTCCGTCAGTTGACTTCATGTCGTGTGACCTATGTCGGTCCGTCAGTTGACCTCAGGTCATGTGACCTGTGTCGGTCCGTCAGTTGACCTCATGTCGTGTGACCTATGTCGGTCCGTCAGTTGACTTCATGTCGTGTGACCTATGTCGGTCCGTCAGTTGACCTCAGGTCATGTGACCTGTGTCGGTCCGTCAGTTGACCTCATGTCGTGTGACCTATGTCGGTCCGTCAGTTGACTTCATGTCGTGTGACCTATGTCCGTCCGTCAGTTGACCTCAGGTCATGTGACCTGTGTCGGTCCGTCAGTTGACCTCATGTCGTGTGACCTATGTCGGTCCGTCAGTTGACTTCATGTCGTGTGACCTATGTCGGTCCGTCAGTTGACCTCAGGTCATGTGACCTGTGTCGGTCCGTCAGTTGACCTCAGGTCATGTGACCTGTGTCGGTCCGTCAGTTGACCTCAGGTCATGTGACCTGTGTCGGTCCGTCAGTTGACTTCATGTCGTGTGACCTATGTCGGTCCGTCAGTTGACCTTAGGTCATGTGACCCGTGTTGGTCCGTCAGTTGACCTCATATCGTGTGACCAGTGTCGGTCCGTCAGTTGACTTCATGTCATGTGACTTGTGTCGTTTTGTCAGTTGACCTCAGGTCATGTGACCTGTGTTGGTCCGTCACTTGACCTCAGGTCATGTGACCTGTGTTGGTCCGTCACTTGACCTCAGGTCATGTGACCTGTGTCGGTCCGTCAGTTGACCTCAGGTCATGTGACCTGTGTCGGTCCGTCAGTTGACCTCAGGTCATGTGACCTGTGTTGGTCCGTCAGTTGACCTCATGTCGAGTGACCAGTGTCGGTCCATCAGTTGACTTCATGTCGTGTGACCTATGTCGGTCCGTCAGTTGACCTCATGTCGTGTGACCAGTGTCGGTCCGTCAGTTGACTTCATGTCATGTGACTTTTGTCATTTTGTCAGTTGACCTCAGGTCATGTGACCTGTGTCGGTCTTTCAGTTGACTTCATGTCATGTGACCTGTGTTGGTCCGTCAGTTGACCTCATGTCGTGTGACCTATGTCGGTCCATCAGTTGACCTCAGGTCATGTGACCTGTGTCAGTCCGTCAGTTGACCTCAGGTCATGTGACCTATGTCGGTCCGTCAGTTGACCTCATGTCATGTGACCTATGTCGGTCCATCAGTTGACTTCATGTCGTGTGACCTATGTCGGTCCGTCAGTTGACCTCAGGTCATGTGACCTGTGTCGGTCCGTCAGTTGACCTCATGTCGTGTGACCTATGTCGGTCCGTCAGTTGACTTCATGTCATGTGACCTATGTCGGTCAGTCAGTTGACCTCAGGTCATGTGACCTGTGCCGGTCCATCAGTTGACCTCATGTCGTGTGACTTATGTCGGTCCGTCAGTTGACTTGATGTCGTGCGACCTATGTCCGTCCGTCAGTTGACCTCAGGTCATGTGACCTGTGTCGGTCCGTCAGTTGACCTCATGTCGTGTGACCTATGTCGGTCCGTCAGTTGACTTCATGTCGTGTGACCTATGTCGGTCCGTCAGTTGACCTCAGGTCATGTGACCTGTGTCGGTCCGTCAGTTGACCTCAGGTCATGTGACCTGTGTCGGTCCGTCAGTTGACCTCATGTCGTGTGACCTATGTCGGTCCGTCAGTTGACTTCATGTCATGTGACCTGTGTCGGTCCGTCAGGTGACGGACAACAATAGGTCAAGCATGTTTTAGAACACAGCAATGGGCCACCTGCATGTGCCGGCACGCACCGTATATACATGTGCCAAGGACAAGGAGAGAGACAGTACTTGTAAGCAAAATAATTTATTTGACAGAACATCAAAGTTACAGGATAGTCAGCACAGCAGAATAAGACAATTTTATGCATAAAATTGTTCTGGAGCAGACAAAGCTTTCCGTTCAGTGGATGTCCCAAAATGTTCAACTGTGAGATAACTTCAGGGTCTGTTATGTGTGAATTCAGGTCAGGGCCTCTCTTCTGACTAAGGGGGGAAGTGCAAGCAGAGTCTTACTTACCTGGTGGAAACATTGGAATGCAGTCTGTGCAGTTTGGTGTGGTGGGGGTGTCTGAGTTGTGTGCATGCATATTTATAACAAAAGGCAGTTAATGGCCCACTAATGGTTGGTTTGGACTAAGGGTCTTTTGACCCTCTTTCAGGACTTCTGGGGGGAGGTCGAAAATCCTGGGACTTCTAGAAGTAACTCAATGCTACATTAAAAGTAATGATTTATCTGCACACAGTAAAATATGAACCGTCTTATTGATTTTTCACAAAAATCAAAACAAAGATGGAGGTTCAAAAAGGTGCGCGTCCAAGGTTTATAATGTATGACTCATACAACAAAGGGTCCCAACAGGAACCTCCAGGCCAAGGACCTGCTCCCCTTGTACCTCGCACAGAGAAAGAGTCTGTCTCAAAGCGTGGTGACTACTCAGCTGCCAAGTACATCTTGTAAGAGAAAGATGAACACCCATTACTGTTTTATGATAAAATTTCCAAAGTTTATTTTGGTGACCGAAATGAGCCAGAAATGCAGGAAGAGGGAAATTTTGTACTTCTTTTCAGCTTCAAACTCGACCATACGCTGAGGAAAGGTTTACACCTCACGTGTTATTACAAAAACACCATCGGTGAAATAAAGGAGTGTACTATAAATGCTGTTGAGGCTCACATGCAAAGCAAAACACCCTCAGAGGTGTGCATAGGTCGAATGGTCAAACCCCAGTCGCTAGAATTAGAAGAGATTCCCTCTCCTACAGAAAGTGATGATAAACAATATTTTCATACTAACCAACAACGAAATGTTGGTGCCAGCTGGAACAGTGACTCAGAGTGGTTTAAACGAATCCTTGCTTCTAGTGTACCTCAGATTGAAAAGTCTGAGACAAGCAAAGAACCACAAAAGGTAGGTGTTTGCTCTCTAAGAGACCCAAAATGGTTCAGATCAAACCAATGTCTAAAGTGGGGTGAACCTTCAAAGAAGTTGAAGTATGGGCACCTATACCCATTGAACAATGGTTGGTCCCAACGGGAACCTCCGAGACATGGCCCTCTTGCCCCTGTAGCTCGAACAGAAAAGTTTGAGACATGCAAAGCATCACAAATGCTCCAGAACAAAGGCACAACACCTCTGCGCTAGTAAGAGACAGAGGAAGTACCGTATTTTCCGGTGTATAGGTCACACCTTTTTATGTTTTTTTTCAAGGCCTGCGACCTATACACCAATGCGACCTGTATATGGCTTGTAAGGAAAAGTTCAGCTCAGACATATATTTGCTATAGTTTTTATCAAACAAATAATTGTTTTTAAGTGTTAATCTTCTTAAAAGCCTTGCTATGCGCACCTGTGGCAGACATTTGCAGCAGAGCTAAACGTAGGTGCGACCTATACACCCGTTCAACCTATCTAGGGATTTTTCCAATCTATTGGTGATAATTGGACAATGCGACCTATACACAGGTGCGACCTATACACCAGAAAATACTGTAAGTAGTTTGTTGGAAGAGTTAAATGTTACAGAAGATGACCAACCGGATACATGAGTGACGTTATCATTGATAATAGCACAAACATCATTGTCCAACCTGGTGGAGCGATGTGCAGCACTATCCTTTACAAAAACTCAGAGTACACAGTTAACAACACTAACATCAACATTGCCAAAGATGCTGACAGCCAACAAGATGCTGACAGAAAACAAGATTACACAGATAGAGGTACACGTAAACAGAAATGTGTGCCAAGATCTGTAAGGTTTCTGTGTAACTTTATCAAAAGGGGGATAGCTAAGAAAGCTTACCTGCCAATCACACTAGAAGGGGTCCTCGCACGTGAAACCCTCCTGGACGGCAGTGCGGACATAACTATTATGTCAGCCAAACTGTTCGAGGAGCTAAGGACCACCGCTAACGGTGTTAACAGGCAAATAACCCTTGTGGACAGGACGACAACTTATGTCTATGATTTTTCGCTCTGTCTCTAAACATTTCAAACAAATACTAACAGATTATTCTGACTTGTTCTTCAACTTTAGACATAGTTCTTCTGAATAGAACATACAGTTTGATTCATTATATGAAGAAGTGACCAGCATTGGTACAACATAAACCATGATCATACAGCATATTGAAGAATAACACTGCTCATATGAATAACCAATAATCATAAAAATGACAAGAGATAATCTGTTAATTAATTTTGAATTACCACAAATTAAAAGGAAGTCTCTTCTGATTTGTGTCTCTTGATTCAACTAAACTGGAATAAAACAGTGATTTTGTCCTTCACTGTAGGTTTTCAGAGAAAAGGAGATTCACTTGAGAGCTTCAGTGAAAATGTGAATTCAGGTGTTTTCACTGACAGTTCAGAGACCACGGTCTGTTTCACTACATACATGTAACATATACAGTATACAGATATGCAGCTCATTAGCATGAAGCACCACAGATGACGCACCTCACTGACCGCGTTACGTATCACACACAAAATTACACCAATCTTTTATCCTTATCATCAATGCAAGGAAGCTTACAAGAAGTTGTCTGTATTCTGCTCATGCTCTCGTCATTAATTGCTCGCGCTTACGCCAACTGTACCTGAACGTAACATCCGCCTTGACGTAACATACGTGGAAGGGGTGTGTGAAGGAACTATCTACCACTCGCATTCATGTTTGACAGAAAACAAGCCCAAATAAGTGACTCAACGCCCAAGGCAAGCCCAAAAAAACGCCACAAGCGGCAAGCCGAATTTATAAGCGACTCCAGAAAATAAGCAAGCCCAATGTCGCTTGAAATAACCGGACTTGCCAACTATGGTTCTAACCCGAACGAGTAGGTACTAAAACGTGATGTCAGAACATTGTCGGTCCCTGATTGGTCGGGGGCGGAGTCACTGATTCTTCCAGAAACTTTTCAAAACATTGAGCCGCCATTTGCAATTTCTCGGACTGGAGCAGCTGTTGGACCTATTTTAAATATTTTAAAAACAATAATGGCCACATTTTGGTCTAATGCTGACATGCTGGCATTTTTTTGTGCTTGGTGATCAACGACAAAATTCAGAGCAAGCTGGATGGAGCTCTGCTGGTCTCAGTCGCTCCTCTGCCCATGAGCCTCAGATCCAAGCCGGACAAGGCATCATCTCCCCGGCTCCACATTCCGTTGGTCACCGTTGAATATCCTTCGTGGTGCAAAAACTGTTTAAAAAAATCGCTGAAGCAATTAAAAAAACGTATTTTTAAATACATAAAATGTTTATTTAAAATTGCTTCCACCGTCCGTCCCAGGTGGTCCCGGTCCAGCTGTCTGCCCGTGTCTGGGTTCGGACATGAGAACGGGTTCTGGAGCGGCCGTGCTCAGAGCCGGAAAGATGACATAGGATTTTAGGTTTTATTTTTAGTTTTTATTTTTGGTTCTGAGTCGGAGTTCAGCCTTCATGATTTCACGAGGACGCAGGTTCTGGAGCGGCTTTCTGCGTGCGAGTCAGCTGCGCCCAGAGCCGGGACAGGTGGGGAAGATGACACAGGATTTTAGGTTTTTCGTTTTGGTTCTGAGGCTCCGTGGGAAGAGGGACGGGTGAGACCAGCTCTTCATAAATTTTTATTTTTATTTTTTAGCGTTGAAGATTAAAATAATAAAATAAACGGTGCCAGCATTATCATAAAATCCTGTTTTCACTTTAATAACTATCTGTTAAAGTTAACCCAGCAGAAAATCATAAAAAGACAAAAAATTGTTGGATCTCAGGAATATTTCCTTCAAACATGTTTAAAGAAGAGAGACTGCCTTCAACTTTATTTTAACCCACAGATGTACAAATCACAAAACATGAACTTCAAAGCAAAGCTGACAATAAAAAAATATGTATGTGAACAAGAAACAAAACCACACATCAAACTGAATAAAAGTAGACACAATCATGAGTGCAAATACATCAAATGATGAAGAAAACCTATAAAATCTTAAATATAGATGATTTGTAGAATCTGGTTCATTAGCAAGATTTATATATATTGGTGTGTGTGTGTGTGTGTTTACACATGTGTATATGCATGTATATATGTATACAAACGTGTGTGTGTGTGTGTGTACATGTACGTGTGTGTGTGTGTGTTTATATACATATGTATATATGTGTGTATATAGAATAGAATAGAAACAGCCTTTATTGTCTCACGGATGGGAAATTCAAGTGTAACAGCAGCAACAGATAAAAAGATTCACACCAAAGTTCCTAAATGTTGTAGGATATCATACCCTTGTCAGTTTTACTGACTAGTACAATATTCAGATGAAAGGTTGAGTAGATTTTATCCGACACAAACTTATCATCAATATTAAATGAGTTCTCTCTTTTTCAGGATTAAAACATGAACGTGTGTGTGACCAGACGAGATGTAACTTGACAGGAAATGTTATTTATGTTGGTTCAACAGGAGATGAACCATTTAATAACAGAATCATTGAATTACATTTCATTTACAATGGATTGGTCTGATCAATTTTCATATAACTTAACTGTAGACAGATTCAAATTTAGAACAGAACATTAAAAGTTGACATAATTACTTATTTCTGTAGTCACTTTTAACTTAGTTTGTTACTGGCAAAATATATAAAGTTTAAGGAGAAGTTTTAACAGGAGAAAGAAAGATGGAGGGATAAGAAAATAGTTAGGGATTTATCTTTGGGGAAGATATGTTTCCAACCAGAAAAAGGCACATTTTCCAGCAGACGCCCGCTAATCGCAGACATGCTTTGGAAACAGCTGACGACTCGTTACCTTTGTGAGGTGATCAAACTCTCTCTGATCCCGGTCCGTGTTACCGGTACAGACGATCGCGTTGATCTAGCCGAAACAAATGGCTCAGGTTCCGGTCGGATTCCAGAATAAGAGTATTCTTTGAGAGGAACACTCTTCCAGTTGGAGCTGTACGCTCGGAACGGACGTGTAACTTAGCATGTTACACGTCCTTAACTGATGACGTGTCCTTAACGCTTGACCAATGTCATTCAGCTCTTAGGCAAACTCATGGTAGTTCCAAGCTGACCCGTACACTGAAAGCTCAAGGATGTCAGACTCTTTGAAGCTGAGTTGACCCAGAAACATATTGTTTTCTGATTGGTTGAACTGGCAGCAGGAGAGGCATGTGGTGACATCAGAGCGTGTAAGGAGGTTGAAAAAGGAAGTCAAGAGATTAGTTCATGTCAGAAGTCTAAAGAGTTAATTTTAAGACGCCAGTATTTATGATAAAAACTGATTCATTTGCCTTAACACTTTAAAGAAAACACTATTGACCTGTTGGTTTAATCAACGTCATTACAGCATTTGAGAGCTTATTAATGATAATAGCAAAAACAGCTATTCATCTTGATTATTAAGTAGGACAAAAACAAAAGTCTCTTCTGAGGAGATTGATGTCCTAGATTCAAACTAAATGAGATAAAGTGTCACTGAATCTTCACTTGCAGGTTTCAGAGGAAAAAATATATAATTTCGCATTCATAGTGAGAGAATGTCCTCAAACTCCTTCCAAGCTGTATACAAAAGTGGTTCAAAATAAAAATAAAAACTATGATTTATGAGAGAAGGGTTTATTTTAAAAACCAAAGGTTAGGACCAATATTAAAAACAACTGTACTTCAGCTAGAGGGATTCAGGTGTGGAATAGTTGTAGTAAGGATTATCAACTGTGTTTTTCAATCTTTAAATAAATAATTGGACAATGCGACCTATACACAGGTGCGACCTATACACCAGAAAATACTGTAAGTAGTTTGTTGGAAGAGTTAAATGTTACAGAAGATGACCAACCGGATACATGAGTGGCGTTATCATTGATAATAGCACAAACATCATTGTCCAACCTGGTGGAGCGATGTGCAGCACTATCCTTTACAAAAACTCAGAGTACACAGTTAACAACACTAACATCAACATTGCCAAAGATGCTGACAGCCAACAAGATGCTGACAGAAAACAAGATTACACAGACAGAGGTACACGTAAACAGAAATGTGTGCCAAGATCTGTAAGGTTTCTGTGTAACTTTATCAAAAGGGGGGTAGCTAAGAAAGCTTACCTGCCAATCACACTAGAAGGGGTCCTCGCACGTGAAACCCTCCTGGACGGCAGTGCGGACATAACTATTATGTCAGCCAAACTGTTCGAGGAGCTAAGGACCGCTGCTAACGGTGTTAACAGGCAAATAACCCTTGTGGACAGGACGACAACTTATGTCTATGATTTTTCGCTCTGTCTCTAAACATTTCAAACAAATACTAACAGATTATTCTGACTTGTTCTTCAACTTTAGACATAGTTCTTCTGAATAGAACATACAGTTTGATTCATTATATGAAGAAGTGACCAGCATTGGTACAACATAAACCATGATCATACAGCATATTGAAGAATAACACTGCTCATATGAATAACCAATAATCATAAAAATGACAAGAGATAATCTGTTAATTAATTTTGAATTACCACAAATTAAAAGGAAGTCTCTTCTGATTTGTGTCTCTTGATTCAACTAAACTGGAATAAAACAGTGATTTTGTCCTTCACTGTAGGTTTTCAGAGAAAAGGAGATTCACTTGAGAGCTTCAGTGAAAAGGTGAATTCAGGTGTTTTCACTGACAGTTCAGAGACCACGGTCTGTTTCACTACATACATGTAACATATACAGTATACAGATATGCAGCACATTAGCATGAAGCACCACAGATGACGCACCTCACTGACCGCGTTACGTATCACACACAAAATTACACCAATCTTTTATCCTTCTCATCAATGCAAGGAAACTTACAAGAAGTTGTCTGTATTCTGCTCATGCTCTCGTCATTAATTGCTCGCGCTTACGCCAACTGTACCTGAACGTAACATCCGCCTTGACGTAACATACGTGGAAGGGGTGTGTGAAGGAACTATCTACCACTCGCATTCATGTTTGACAGAAAAACAAGCCCAAATAAGCGACTCAAGGCAAGCCAAAAAAAAACGCCACAAGCGGCAAGCCGAATTTATAAGCGACTCCAGAAAATAAGCAAGCCCAATGTCGCTTGAAATAACCGGACTTGCATGTGTTGTATTGTATGTACTTGTATGTGTTACAAACCCCCAGGTGATATGTGTTGTTTTGTTTTGTCAATTTAAATAGAATGGGCATGTTAGGTATTTTGTGGTGTTATTTCAGTTTCCAATTTCATATGTTGGTGCGTGGCTTGTATAAAACTTCTCGTTCTCACAGCTTTCATTCATTCAGAATTGAAAAAGACTTCTGGACAGAAGTCGAAACGTTTTCTGCAACAAATAAAGTCCAGTTGATCCTGTATTGAACGCCTTTTTTGATTTTATCATGTCCTGGACGACTGAGAATCTTCACCAGCAAACCGGACTTGCCAACTATGGTTCTAACCTGAACGAGTAGGTACTAAAACGTGATGTCAGAACACTGTCGGCCCCTGATTGGTCGGGGACGGAGTCACTGATTCTTCCAGAAACTTTTCAAAACACTGAGCCGCCATTTGCCATTTCTCGGACTGGAGCAGCTGTTGGACCTATTTTAAATATTTTAAAAACAATAATGGCCACATTTTGGTCTAATGCTGACATGCTGGCATTTTTTTGTGCTTGGTGATCAACGACAAAATTCAGAGCAAGCTGGATGGAGCTCTGCTGGTCTCACTCGCTCCTCTGCCCATGAGCCTCAGAGCCAAGCTGGACAGGGCGTCATCTCCCCGGCTCCACATTCCGCTGGTCACCGCTGAATATTCTTCCTGGTGCAAAAACTGTTTAAAAAAATCACTGAAGCAATTAAAAAAACATATTTTTAAATACATAAAATGTTTATTTAAAATTGCTTCCACCGTCCGTCCCAGGCGGTCCCAGTCCAGCTGTCTGCCCGTGTCTGGGTTCGGACATGAGAACGGGTTCTGGAGCGGCCGTGCTCAGAGCCGGAAAGATGACATAGGATTTTAGGTTTTATTTTTAGTTTTTATTTTTGGTTCTGAGTCGGAGTTCAGCCTTCATGATTTCACGAGGACGCAGGTTCTGGAGCGGCTTTCTGCGTGCGAGTCAGCTGCGCCCAGAGCCGGGACAGGTGGGGAAGATGACACAGGATTTTAGGTTTTTCGTTTTGGTTCTGAGGCTCCGTGGGAAGAGGGACGGGTGAGACCAGCTCTTCATAAATTTTTATTTTTATTTTTTAGCGTTGAAGATTAAAATAATAAAATAAACGGTGCCAGCATTATCATAAAATCCTGTTTTCACTTTAATAACTATCTGTTAAAGTTAACCCAGCAGAAAATCATAAAAAGACAAAAAATTGTTGGATCTCAGGAATATTTCCTTCAAACATGTTTAAAGAAGAGAGACTGCCTTCAACTTTATTTTAACCCACAGATGTACAAATCACAAAACATGAACTTCAAAGCAAAGCTGACAATAAAAAAATATGTATGTGAACAAGAAACAAAACCACACATCAAACTGAATAAAAGTAGACACAATCATGAGTGCAAATACATCAAATGATGAAGAAAACCTATAAAATCTTGGGCGTTGGTCGGCTCGGCCTGGTGGCTGCCTGGTGGGGCTCGGGTCCTCTGGTCCTGTCGGGTCTGGGCCTAAGGGGTGGGCGTCCCCGGTGCCCGAGCATCGGTGTCCGGCCCTGGGGCTACATCGGTGCAGCGGGCTCTGGCGGGGGCCTGTGTATTTGTCGCTGTTGACCCCGGGGGGTCATTGTGTGTGGTCCCTGGTGGGGTTCGTCCGGTTCTTCCCCTTGGTCGGATCTGGGGAGTGGACGAGTGGCTCGTCCTGTTCGGGTGGTCCTGGGGACTCTGGGCTCGGGGTCCTTCCTG
>JBBPBX010085770.1:4812-15026 GCA_038048925.1 Garcialebias charrua | reverse complement strand
ATATAGTATATATATATATACAGTATATATATATATATATATACTGTATACATATATATTTATACATGTAGTCCTCAGGTTACGACGGCCTCGAGTTACGAGGTTTCTGGGTTGCGTCACGCATCTCATAAAAATAATAATAATACAGTATATCTACTGTATATATATTTTTTTGAAAAGCCAGTTCCGGTTGTACTTCCTGTTTGACGGTAGAAGTAGCAGTAGCTTGACGCAGCAGAAAAACACAGAGAGAGACCCGCTCTGGACCAAGTTTCATGGCAGAAACAGCAAAAGCAGTGGAGGTGGAGACCTTCTTGGATAGAGGTTGACGGTGGTTTTACAACGGAATACAGGTAGTCCCCGACTTACGAGCGAGTTCCGTACTTATGAGTTGCTCGTAAACCGAAAATTCGTAATTCGGGACTACCTTTTTTTTTTTCTTTTATATACCGCACAAGCACGTACATGTGCGGTAATGAACAGTTACAAAGCATTTCAACTATCCTAACACTTTAAAATACTTTAAAATATGAATAAAAAATATAAAAAATTAATTTCTTACTTTGAGCTGAGCTGTTTGCCTCCCTCCGCTGTGTTACGTCCGAGCTCCCAGGCTTCCTGTAGCACCATGCAGTCCAAACCCTTTACAGGAAGGACTGTTAGTATGCTATCTTCATACATTTGGAGCCAGAAAAAAGTTTTAATAAGTTTTAATAACTTACCAAAAGCCGTCTGCCAGCGCCGCCATTAGCAGCACCTGTTAGCATTAGATTAGCCCCACCGAGTCCGCTGCGCAGTTACGGGCAGTCCAGTTTAGCTGCAGCTTCAAAAAGGCTGTCGGCTTTGTTATTCCAAGTTAGCTGGGTGTCCCCCGATATCTTCTGCTTCCAGTCCGACATCGAGGCGAGCTCCAGGAACCTCTGATCGCACAAAGCCGGCTGTCTGCTGCAGCTCTGGTGCTGGGGTCCGGTTTAGCATGTTAGCCTTAGCTCATACCATGAGCTGCTGGTCTCGCGCGGTGCTGTGGGAGCGATCGGCGGAGCGATCGCGGCTGCTGCTCCAGTCCTGAGACATTCACAGAGTTCAGGGAGTGTTTCCAGTTAATTTATCCGTATGAGGCATCCTCTTATGGGAGAAACAGTCCTCCAAAAGCCGACTGCCGAGTGCCGAGACTCTGGAACTAATGAATGTAAAATGGCGGAGGCGGTATTTCCGGTTCCTGGTTCCCGCAGGAAGTTGTTCAAAAAAGCACGAAATTATTAAAAAAATATAATAATAATCAGAGTCAGAGTCAGAGAGTCTTTATTGTCATTTGCACCGCATGTGGTACATGTGATGAAAACGAGATTATGTACACGGGGTCCCAGTTACATCCAACAACAAATGCAAGAGAAAAACAGTAATAACATCTAGAATTAACTAAGAGAAACATCAACTAGTAATACACTAAGCCCTAATGTAGTGGAAAAACATCATTATAAACAGCAGCACGAACATGAGTCTGTATGAGCAGATGGTCACAGATGAACACAGCAACAAGAAAACAGATCAGCATCAGCATGATGTGATATTTTGCAGTGTTTATTCTTATTATTTATTTATTCATGAGTCTAACAGCCTCAGGGTAGAAGCTGTTCCTCAGTCTAGTGGTTCTACATTTGATGCTCCTCAACCTCCGTCCTGAGGGGAGTGGGGCAAAGAGTGAGTGTGCTGGGTGAGTGAGGTCTTTCATGATGCAGGTGGCTCTTTTCCTGCATCTGGAGGTGTAAATGTCTGTGATGGTGGGGAGACTGACTCCAACAGACTTCTGTGCAGCCTTCACCACTCTCTGTAGAGCTTTCCTCTCTGCAACTGTGCAGCCTCCATGCCACACGTTGATGCTGGAGCACAGGATGCTCTCCACTGCACACCTGTAGAAGGAGGTGAGGACTGGGCTGCTCAGACCAGCACGTCTCAGCCGTCTGAGGAAGTAGAGTCTCTGATGACCTTTCTTGATCAGGCTGGTGGTGTAATAATGATACTTTACGTATTTATAAAGCCATTTAAAACATTCACAGCTGCAACAAAGTGCTGTACACATGAAATTAAGAACATTTAAACACACACACACACAAAAAAAAAATATATTTTTTTTTTTTCATATTTTTATTAATTATGATAATCTCGTAAAGTCGGACGCTCGTAGGTCAGGGCGCTCGTAAGTCGGGGACCACCTGTACGACAGATTGACCGAGCTGACGGCGGTTTTACGTCGTAAACAAAAGGTGCACGGAGGTGGACGGGTGGACGGTGTCACCAGACGGCAGAAACAGCGAGCTGGACCGGAGGTGCAACGAGCTAACATGCTAACAGACGGAGGAAGAATTCACCAGCTCCCAGTAAGAAATTAACTCTTTTTTTCCTTCATTATGGCTCCAAATGTACTCTACATGTATGTTTTTTGATAATTATGTAGGGTACTGTGTCAGGATAGGCGAAGTGCTTGGTAACTGTACAGTACTGTACATGTACGTGTATATGGGGCAGCCAGTGTGTATGTGTATTTCGACTTACGTCAAAATCAGAGTTACGACGGGGCGTAGGAATGGAACTCTGTCGTAAGTCGGGGACTACCTGTATATACTTTGTACATATATATGTTATTGTGCACTTTAGGCATAAAAATAAATAAAGCAGTATTTTTATGTAAATAAGTCTGTCATTTTTTTTAAGATAATCAAAATACATTGATAATCCCTTTGAAATAATTGAATCAGGAGATTTCAAAAGATTATACTCCAAGCTAACTGGAAGTGTGAGTGGGGCTCAGACCAGAATGGATTGGTGGTGTCTTAAAACAGTGTAAATCTAAATAAAAAATCACAATGGTTTTAGAAATAGTGTACTCAAAGGTTTATTGAGACTCAAGTTGTTTTAAGATGGCAGCAGTCCCCTTCAGTCTTGGCTCCGCTCACACTAGTCTCCTGTAGCTCATCAATCCGGTCAGACTTGAACTCCGTTTCATCAAAATGAGGTCACTCAGAGAGCTATCTACAACAAGATAATAATTGTTCATAGCTGGTTCACATTGATTTGTTGCTTTAATCCGTTACCAAGTTCACATCTTGTTGTAGATAACGCTCCTGGACCGTCCTTCCTTCACGCCCTATCTCTCGAATGAAGGATTTTATCAAAGACGCTGAACCTTTCGCCACCTGGATGCTGAACAGTTCACGTCCCTTTGGAGGTGAACGGGTTTGTGGCTGAGCTGTGGTTTGTGCAAAAATATTGTATTGTTTATGGCGGGCAAAGTGCAAGGAGATGGGTCATGTTAACCACTGGAGTTTAGCTTAGCTGTCACAAAAATAAAAAACAGTAACCAGTGGATGTCACCCTCTACCCCGGGAGTTTCTTCATCATCATCTCGTGACAACACTCTGTCCTCTGCTTTTAAACGCCTTTTATAGGAGCAAAAGTGGAAAAAGCTGCGGTCGTCATTCCCTGGCGAACTGTCAAAACATGGTTTTACACTACATCATTCCATCCCCTTTTCAAAGCAGCCAAGTGGTTCTTTAACAGCTCAGCGGGACAGGAATGGAAACTTCCTTATTGCTGGTAATAAGTTGGGCTTCTTGGAAAGCTCATTTGGCAGGACTGCTTCATGCCAAATGATGGATAATGAATGCTTGTAGACGTGCTGTCAAGGGCTTTTGACCTGGATACGTTTTATTTTACCGCAGCCTGTTGGGTGTAGCTGATCAACAAGAAACAGAAAAGAACGGAAAACAAGTTTAGTGCACTGTAAAGCACTCAAGAGGCAAACATAAAGCACAGTAAGATTATTTGCTGAGGCTAAAACTTGAAATGCACTTTGCTTCCATGACCACCTATAGTGCTCGTAGTGTACCAAGTCCAGAGTCTGAATTCATTCCCGCAGGTACAACTCTGCAGATACGACTGAACATGATGCTGAAAATACTTTAAACTTTAAAAGAAAGGCTCCGGTAGAAACACTGTCAAACACACTCACAGCTGACCTCCGATGCGTTCATTGTTTGTCTTCTCCATCACTACCAAGAGCAAACGCTGCCAAACAGCTGAAAACACATACATTACAGGCACCTGCGCTCGCATCACCATGAATCCCAGCCGCTCTGAACCGGAGCGCGGCGGATCCAGACGCTTCTTCGCTCATGTGCTTTTGTGTGTGTGAGAACAACTCAGTGGAATGAGGCGGCAGAGGACGGAGGGTGTAATCAAGCTGAAAAGATTAGGGGAAGACGAGCTGCTGGGGATCCAAGAGAGCAGACACTGGTTATATAACTCTAACCCAGTTCAGTCTGCTTCCACCCAGGCAGACTGCGACGAAAGGACACGTTCATTCAGATCAAACTGAACTGGGTCATTGATCATCTGGACGCGAGCTTAGGCGGCAAAATGCAGCAAAAACTTCATTTGCTCTTCAGCTCAGCAAGAGCGTTGCACTCTCAGTGTCAAAGACCGGGCATGGTTGGGTTGTTATTGACCATGCATAACCCATACGGTGGGTTTGTCTTCTCACGTGTGTACTCGGAGTCCCTTTAAACAGCTGATCTGGTCAGAAAACACCCAACAACGCTGGCTTCATTCTGAGTGCTGACAGCGTTGTTTTGGTTCTCTGTGTGCACCATGTATGGGCGGACCTCGTGACCGCTGGGCCCTTTGAGTCGGTCTAGAGAAGAAAGCTCCTCGCAGATCTGCAGAGAAGATACAGAATGGCTCTGATCAAAATCAACCAACGTCATTATAGTCTTTATAGCAGCGCTTGGAGAGCATTGCATACCAATGAGCGTCGACAATGGATCCCTTGCAGTTCTTAACTCCTCCATTCACCCCCAGTAAATAGAAGCAAATTCAAGTAGTCAGGCTGTTGCACAACCTAGCTTTTATTTGTTACAAATCTATATGTGAACGGGAGCCCCCTCTCTCTTTTGCAGGTCTGAGGATAAACAGGATGTCAATAACAGGGCAACCACTGGTACTGAACTTTGCAAGAAAATATCAATATCAAAGAAATGCTTCTTTTCGGCTACTAAGCCAATCAGTGTTTCTCTGATTCACGCATTTGTTGAGTTTCTCTTTACGTGGCTTTGACCAGTCCTGTGAAGTTTATCCTTGTGCTTATGACCCGCTGTTTAACGGAGAAAATCAATGCACAAACCCAGAATAGAACAGAAGTGAACCAATATTTGAGGGTGACGACTTGTCAAACATTCAGCTTCGCATTAGCAAACCACAATGACACAATGCGATGAGTGGGGCGAACGTTTAAAAATGCCCAGAACCACTGTCGAAAGCTGCACCTCTGGTAGGACGCTGTTTATGGGGCCTGCCTCGGGGATTATCTCTGAGAAGACAAAGGTCTGAGCTGGTGGCAGAACCAAATCACTGTATACCAGGATCTCCTTGAGATGCCAAAGTTTTGGTAAACAACGTGCGGTACTGCTCGCTTCCAGCAGAGGCCCCTGCTCCTCAGAGGAACACAGCAGACACAATGAATGAAAAGCACTCCAGTACAGCAGACTGCTTCAGACTGGTTTCTGTGCTCCACATTTTTGGAGGCTGTCACCCTCAGGAAATCAGCGTTGGACTGATATGTCAGCTCTTTCCGCGTTTGTCCCTTTGCACCACCGCCATCACAGCGGCAACAAGGAGAGTGAATCACCTCTCGTTGTTTAATGTGGCAGTTTAACTCGTGTTCTTGCAGTGCAGGTAATCCTTTGACATTAACACACGGTCCAAACAGCCACTTGCACCTTCGTCCCAGCTCGCTCCTACGTCTGCTTTTGTGGCTTTGTAATGCTTTGATAGCAGACCTCCATGACAGAAAAGATGCAAGGCAGCTTTCTGCTGACATGTGCACGCTCTGTTGCACCACCTAAACACACACTGCATGAAAATGTAATGACATAATCAGAGAGGGGAGCCTAAAAATGAAAGGCCTCCTCCTAACCCCTTACGTGTGTGGCAGGTTTATAGACTCTTGTCTTTGTTGGTTGAAGAAAAACCTCCAGCAATGACAGAGAATCCTCTTCCTGCAGGTCAAAACGACCTGCTGGTTAGTTTAGCAGACACTGGCCACCTGTTGAAGAGGGAAGCCATTCTCACAGTGAGTCCAACAAGCTGGTCTTTCTAGCTGCGTATCGGTTTGCCATGGCAGCGGCCCTGGGCACACATGGCACTGTGGGGGTGGCTGGTCAGTGTCAGCACTCATTACTGTCCAGGGCTTCATTGGAAACCTCTTCCAGGAGTCCTTCACAAACAAATAAAAGAGGGATGCTTTTACACTTTAATGACTTTCCCACAGTGGCTCTCCTGAACAACAAGCTCCCCCTCAAATCACCGCCGAGGCTGGAAGAGAGCCCCCCACCGCTCCGCATGGGAAATACTGGGGCCGTATGGGAAATACTGGGGCCCCTGTGTGCTCGACCTGCAAGGCCAGCCAACATGAAGCAATGAGGGGGGATAATCAGATCTTTCTGCGGCTTGGGGCCTACTGGGGACAGCTTTGGTCTTGTCCACGCAGCCCTCCCCCTCACCTCGCTTCAATTGTTCCTCATAGTCACGTTGAAACAACCCCTGTAACACAAACTAAGGTCAGTACATCTAATTCCCTCAGAGAACCTCAGATCAACTAGCCATCAGACGTTCAGATTTAAGGCAAACAGATGAGGGCATTTGCTTCCTAAATTTCCCGTTTAATTCCAGGTATTTTTTTACTAGTATGAGTCCTCTGGTTTCAAAGTCAACAAATACAGAGCAACACTTAACTTGCTCGACATGACCTCCGTGTTCCTCTAAAAAAAACTTTTAAAAACCTGTTGACACAAGCTGAGCTGAAGATGACCAAACTGTGACACAGCCTGCAAACACACCGACGTGTTTGTTTCAGAGGAAACAAAAAAAAGAAAGAGACTAACTGAACATTATACAGAAAATAACATGCCAGCTGCAGGATACAAATCTGGATTTCATGTTTTTGTCCTTTTATGTAAATAGAAGCACTTTGTATTTTTCTACAGGATTTTTGGAAAATATCTCATGAACCACTGAATGGATTTCAATTACCGTGTTTTCCAGAATATATGTTGCGGCTTTTTATCATTTTTGCATGCCCTGCGACCTATATTCATGTGCGACCTATTTATGGCTTTTTATAAAATACAGCAAACCCTCGACCTACGTCAGGGATAGGGACCTACGTGTGTGACTTAGGTCGATTTTGTCGTACCTCGCGGACCAAAAACACATGCCTATCGTAGGTCCGCGTTTCTGACATAGGTCGCGGTTATACCGCTAACGGAGCGCCGCACACATATTTAATGGCATGAGACTGAACAAGCAGACATACTAAGGCCATAAACACGCACAGAACTGCACAAAAAAATAAAAAATATAATGTCTTACTTTGAGCCGGTGGCCCCGACTGCCAGGCGGACATTTGCGGCGAGCTCCCGGCCGCAGATGGATCCTCCGCGGCATGTCGGCTCGGTGTCTTCGCCTGTGTTAGCTGCTTTGTTAGCTGCTGTCGTTAGCATGTCGGGCGGCGTTGTGGCCGCCGATCGCGGGGCGATCCGCGGCTGCTCCTCCGGACCTGAGACGTCCACAGAGTTGACCGAGTGTTTCCAGCTCATTTATCCGTATGAGGCAACCCTGATCGGGCACACGGAGCCAGCTGACAGTAGCCTCCGGAGCTCCATTGACCGCAGTACAGTTGTAAAATGGCAACCGGAAGTGGCGAGCGGAAACCGGAAGTTGCGTAAATACGATTAATTTCTTATCAAAACGTAAAATTAATAATTATACTTTATTTATAAAGCCATTTAAAACAACCACAGCTGCAACAAAGTGCTATACACATGAAATTAATAACTTTTAAACACACAAAAAAAAAAAATAATAATATTTTTTTTTTTTTTTTTTAATCATATTTTTATTAAATATGATAAAATCGTAAGTCTGAGTTGCCGTAGGTCGCAGGTGTCGTACCTCGAGGGTTACCTGTAAGCTGATTTGTAATCATTTATTAACAAAAATTAAACTGAGACACACTCTTACAATAATGTCAGCTAACAAATATATTTTTTAGGTGTTTATCCTGCTAAAATTATTCATTTATTAAAGAAAAGTTCAGCTCAGACACATATTTGCTATAATTTTTATCAAACAAATAATTGTTTTTAAGTGTTAATCTTCTTAAAAGCCTTGCTGTGCACTCCTGTGGCAGACATTTGCAGCAGAGCTAAACACGGTCCACATTTTGACGTAGGTGCGACCTATATTCAGGTGCGACCTATACTGTATATGGATTTTTCCAATTCTTTGGCAATAATTGGACAATGCGACCTAGGTGCGACCTATATTCCAGAAAATACAGTAAACTGTCAGAAAGCTGTTGTTTCATTCAACACTCTACAAATGTTCAACTTTTGGAGTCAACCTGATTCAAGATGGCTGCCTCAGCAAATCAAAATGAGCAAACACATGGGTGTAATCCAGTCAGTGTTACAGATACTGAGCTAAAAATGGGTGTGGTGGCAGCTGGGAGTCAGCACCGACATGGACTCTGAAGGCTAATCGATTGCACAAAATCTTAGTTTAATGGTTTGAGTCAACCCTGTCTGTTTGTTAGCCAAATATATTTTAAATCACTTGGCATATGCTCATAAAACTTATAAAAGAATCATTTGGTGCACATCAACTAAATATTTTTTGAATTGGCTTGATTTAAGTTGACTGCCAAAGCTAATAGTCTGTGCAACACACAAAAAAATGTGTATAATTCAGTTAATTTTACAGCTACATTGTTAGAATTTGGTGTGGTAGTAGCTGAGAGTCATCTTCTTTATATACTCAAAGTATTAACAAACAATGCGGAGTATTGCTTAAAACTTTGCCATGTGATGTGGCAGATGATATACTTTCCTTCAAAGAAAACTATTCCAAAATTATGCATCCATAAACAGATGCATTTAAATAAATCATAACTTTAGTGACAGAAAGTGCACTTAGTTTGTTACACACTCCTAAAAGTCAGACTCTAGTCGTGGATGTGTTTATTTATCAGTGGCGTATTCATCATCATCGAGCAGGAGAAACTTAAGATCTGCTTGATTCTGACTGCCCGTCTGAGACACAATCGTCTTGTTCTGACGTGGTGTGCTTTCGAAAATGATGCGTCAAGATCTCACAGGTTAACAACTTTATTTTCATCCCTGACTTTGACAGAATTGTTGTTGTTTTTTTGTTCGCCCTACCTGCAGTTTGTCAGCAAAGGCCCCATTAAAGTGGATTCAACCTGTGACAGTACGTGTAATAAAACATAATCCTCCTCATGTGGCTGTAAATCTTCTGTAAAGTGGCGCCACATTTCTGTGTTTATTACAATCAGCCGTGTTCAAATTTTACTTTACAAACTCATTTCTGTTGTTAACTTTTATGCAATATCATAAAAATGACTCTCAGACCAAGTTTTGTTGCCACAGCAAGCAGGTTTTTTGTCATGTACTGTTCTTATGGTGGCTGTGATGGCCACCTGACCCGTCCAGGGTGCCGTCCTGTTCTCTGTCTCATGCATGACCTACTTGGATTTACAACTTTCACTGAATGTTCTTCTCTAAAGTTTGTCCTGTTCTTATGTTTTAAGCTGTGAAAAACAACCAAGAACAAATAAATATGATAATTTGTCATTTGTCACAGTTGATGTCAAAGACAGAAAGAAGCAGGAGGTCAAAGGCTTTAATGGTGGAAATTCACGACAATGCTTATTAAAAATGGATTATGGAGGTCGAAAAGTATTTTATGCACTGAGGGATGGAAGCGATGAGAGGTCTGTGTTGAATGCTTATGTTCATTAAATGTTTAGTGTTTTAGTGTTGGTGTAAATTTTCATACTTTTATACTACTATGCAAAAACTCAGGACAGTGTTACACTTTTACTATTTTATGCTTATGTTTATTAAATGTTTCAGTGTTTTAGTGTTTAAATGGTTACTGTTGCACCGAGGGACTGAGAGAAACGCAATTTCAATCCTGTGTATGTCCTGTACATATTGCAGTTCTGACAATAAAGTTGACTTTGACTTTGAATCCTAAAATAGTTTTGTTTGGTCGCTTTTACACCGTTAGTCTGGTAGACTCAGTTCGATTGGGGACCAAAATTCATAACATTTGTTTACATTTTCAGCTGGTGCAGT
>JBBPBX010085769.1:0-15026 GCA_038048925.1 Garcialebias charrua | reverse complement strand
ATATATATTTATATATATATATTTACGAACACGCGCGCACACAAAAGCATGCGCGTGTAAAGTTGACAAAAGGAAGAGGATCGCGCATGCGCGCAGCTTTTAAAACAAAGAAAACTCCGCTGTCAAGCAACACGCCTCGGTGGTCCACTGGAAACGTGTCGCGTTGCCACTCCAAACCTTATCTAGACTTGGGTTTGATTCTCACTTGGTTGACTTTTTTTTTGTTATATAATACGATTATACTCCCGCACTTAATTTACTGTATAGATATTTGGGGTACAGCGTGCAAAACTGTAACTAAACCTATTTTTATTTTACAGAAGAGAGCCATAAGAATTATTACAAGAAAACATTACTGCCATCCATCAAATGTTTTGTTTTACAAATTGAAATTGCTAAAGTTTTATGATTTGGTTGACTATAATATTCTTTTATTATTGTTCAAAGCTCAGAATTTCTCATTACCCTCAAACATCCAAAGGCTTTTTGTAAAAAGGACTAGTAATTATAACCTCAAGGGAACAGATAAATTTTTTTATGCCACAATACAGAACTAGTTTAAAGAGTAGGTCTACTTTAGTACAGGGAATAGGATTGTGGAATTGTTTGGAACTTGCTATTAAAATGGCAAAGTCAATATCTATATTTAAGAAAATGATTAAAACAAAATTTCTGAACAAATATTCATGAATTGGTTTATATGCAAATTAATATTTATGGTTTTGTGTGAGAAATAATTTAATATCTTATATTTTTAATATGTGTGATTGCTATTTGAGCTGATTGTTAATTTTGTTTGAAGGGGCAGAAATAATACAATTTTTTTCTTCTGCCTCCTTTCATTTCATGTATTGTTTTGTTTTATAATGTGGTTTTGTAAATAATTTTCTTGTGTTTTTTAAATTTGAAATAAATAAATTTAATTTAAAAAAAAAAGTTAAATGAAGTGGGAATCGAACCCGAGTCTAGATACGGTTTGGCGTGGCAAACGGACGTGTTCCCAGTGAACAACTGAGGCGTGTTTATCTTTCAAGGTCTACATTTCTTTTAAACGAACCGCCCCTCATAAAATCCTGGCTAGACCCCCCCGAGGAGAGAAACTCGCCGACGTATGCAGTGGGAGAGCGCGTGACGTATGCAGTGGGAGGGAAGAGGGAGGGATTTATTATGATGTATCCCCCACGTCTTTCCAAGTATAAACACTCAATGCGGTCAGTGACACACACGCAATTGCGTCATCACTGGGCACTCAACGGGGGGTAAAAGACGTGAGACAAGAGGTATAAACCAGGCTTAAGGGGGAACAGCCCCCCTCCCTCTCCCCCGCTCAGTTTCATGCATGAGATGAGCTTAAATAAGATACTGGTATTTAAACACATTTACCATAGACTGAAATAGTTTTTAAAACTTTGATTTAAATATGTACCAGTCTTGACTGACTGACTGGTTTAAAATAAAATCTTGACTTTGTAGAGCTCACATGGGGGGGAACCTTCCACCCCATTTAATGTTCAGATGTGAGCTTAAAATTAGAACTCTGTATTTAAACACACGTACCATACACAGAAAGATGTCACACAGTAAATCTAAAAAAGCTAAGTCTGGTCCTCTGGACATTCAAAAAACAAAACAAAGCAAAAAAACGGTAGAAACGTTTCATCTTTCGTCCGAAAGACTTCCTCAGTCTGAGAAGCTGTATTCAGCTCAGTCTTATGCCGGTTACCCACTGGACCCGTGTCGGGCGGCGGAAGCGGCCGGTTTACATGCAAAGTCTATGTGGAGACGCGTCGAGGCGCGGCGTATTGTGAAGCGGCGCGTTTTGAGTGTTTGAAGCGGCGCGGCGGCACGCGGCAGTTCCTTTCCGCGCACGCGCGCGTCCGAAGCAACCTACGCGTTGATGCGTCGGATCGAAAAGTTGATATTTTGCGGCTCGACGTTGCTCGACGTATCGCAACAACCAATTGGAAGAGCCTCTGCTATGTGATTACACAACGACAACGGGACTTTTTTTGGACTTTTTAAACTTACCCCATCGAGCCTCCATGAATTGGAACCAGACTCCGGTAAGAAACTTGGAATTTTTACAGTTGCTGCTGTCCGCTCCAGCGTACGATCACCCCAAACATAAAAAAAAAACGTTTTAATCTCAACAAAGACTGTCGGAGCTGCAGTTCGGCTCGTAGAAAACCCACTCCAGTAGGAACGGGGGTCACGTGCTGCTGATTTTATCTGCCAGCAGCATGAAAACACAACAACTGACCCTCTGCCTCCACCCAGTGCGCGTCATCAGACGCGTCTCAGTGTCTCCCAGTGTGACCATGACAAGCGGCCAAAAGGGGAGCGTTCTGACAATTTAGGTGGGTACCCGGCATTTAACTAGCACCCTCCCACAGTGGATCAACCAGTTGGCTGATGACAGCCGAAACCAGCTGCTCACATGATCAAGGAGGACCATCAGCCTGACAATGGATCGTTAGCTCCCTGATGGTTGTTTGCTATTCACAGAGGGCTGAGTGATACTAGCAATAACAGCATTGTAAGTGGGGGACAGTTGAACCCGGAGGCCTCCACTGTCCCCCACTTACAATGCTGTTATGAGGAAGGCAAACAAGATTATAGCAGACGACACACATCCCCTAAGATCTTCATTTGAGTTGCTTCCTTCAGGGCGAAGGTATGGCCTTCCTTTATTCTCAAGAAACAGAACAAAATTTTCTTTCATACCACAAGCAATTAAATCATTAAATAATACTAAGGTATCATGAATTACTGAGCTGAAACATCTTTGCTGTAATGATGGATGATGATGTCATGTATGTATGTATAAGTATGTCCTTTATGTCAATGCCTGCTGACAAATGTTGCAAATTAATTTCCCTAAGGGGACAAATAAATCTATATCTATCTATCTATCTATCTATCTATCTATCTATCTATCTATCTATCTATCTATCTATCTATCTATCTATCTATCTATCTATCTATCTATCTATCTATCTATCTATCTATCTATCTATCTATCTATCTATCTATCTATCTATCTATCTATCTATCTATCTATCTATCTATCTATCTATCTATCTATCTATCTATCTATCTATCTATCTATCTATCTATCTATCTATCTATCTATCTATCTATCTATCTATCTATCTATCTATCTATCTATCTATCTATCTATCTATCTATCTATCTATCTATCTATCTATCTATCTATCTATCTATCTATCTATCTATCTATCTATCTATCTATCTATCTATCTATCTATCTATCTATCTATCTATCTATCTATCTATCTATCTATCTATCTATCTATCTATCTATCTATCTATCTATCTATCTATCTATCTATCTATCTATCTATCTATCTATCTATCTATCTATCTATCTATCTATCTATCTATCTATCTATCTATCTATCTATCTATCTGTTATTGCTAGTATCAAACATAGTTTAAATGCATACCGCCACCTACTGACCAAGAGTGTGTAGCTCATGGCATCCTTTCCTTATAAGTGTACACTACAGTATTCTATTTTTAATATTTGATGTTTTGTAAATATTTAAACAATGCTTTTCTAATATCATTTATTTTATCCTCACCTTCAGTTCCTAATATTCCTCCTAAACTCCAAACTCTCCCTGTCTCTTTGACTTTTTCTTTTAATCTCTCCCTATCATCTGTATATTTAGTGCACTCCATCATTACATGTTACACTTTCTGTATCCCCACATTCCTCACATCTACTGCCCCCCCTCATGTGCTGCTGGCACCCAACAAAACTGAAAGTTATGCACCATAACTCATGTTCCCTGAAGGAAGGGAACGAGGTGCAACATATCGCTATGGGAATTGCACCCCCGCACGGTTATCTGAAGGAATACACTCACGCCTTTACGGAAGGGGCATCAGCGTCGCGCCAGAGGCCCCGCCCTCTGGGTACTTAATCCGCTGACGCCCATCCTACTTTCTCCAAAAAGCACTTCACCTAGCTTTCAGCATGAAAGGGCCAGGTATGTTGCACCTTGTTCCCTTCCTTCAGGGAACATGAGTTATGGTACATAACTTTCAGTTCCCTTATCAGTCATGTCACTCGGTGCAACATATCGCTATGGGAACGTAATTCAATCACGCCCTTGAAATGCTCAGTAAAATGCATATGAGACCATCTGCCTTAATACGGCAGGCATTTCCCAGCCGCTCTCTACAAGGTTTGTAGAGGGCACATCCTGAGAAGAAAAAATGCCACATGTAGAAACATCAGCCTGATGTTACCACTGGACACAAAGATGAAAACACCAGCTAGAGACAGCATAAGCGTGCTCCGCTAGTGTGATTACTCATCATCTCCTTTTTCCCTGAAAATCTTGAGAAGCAGGAGGAAAAGAGCAAGGGACCCATTACTCCACTGGCAATCAGATGGCAATGTGGAGGTAGAGAACCCAGTTCAAGCACAAGGTAACCTTCCAGGTCCCCAGGGGAAATTTTTCATATATACAAGGAGCACGCACGAGTCCCTCATCTGCTTCTTGAGCAGACAACTTACTAGGACTGTCAAAGAGGCCCATCCTGATGTTGGAGAACTGTCAGAGGAGAGAGGAACCCTCCCACTGAACATCCCCCAAGTAAACATAGACACCTAGGGTCTCCCTTGTGTATGCTGTTGTTGTTGTTGGAAACAAAGACTATCAAGCCTTAGGCCCTCAGCCAGTTCCCTTCAATGGCCAGGCTGAAAGCTGCCACAGCTCCAGACATGGATGTAGAAGCTACCCACGTGCCTGAGTCAGCAGGTCTCTGTAAGAAGGCAACTGCCATGGTATCCCTGACAACATTGAGATCAGTTCCGGGAACCACAGTTTCTGTGGCCACCTGGAGGCTATTAGTATCAGGGAGAGGGCTTCCTTACGTATACGTTCCAGTGTCACCTGAATCAGAGGGACAGGTGGAAAAGCATAATACAGCACCCCTGCTGGCCAATCATGGGCCAAAGCATCCGTTCCCAACGGTGTGTCTGTTTCCCTCATAGAGGAGTAGAGGTCACATTGTGAGCTGGCTCTGCATGGGAACAAGTCCACCGAGGCTCTCCCAAACCGTGACCAGACCTGATCCACGACTCGTGGGTTCAGTCTTCATTCTGATTCTAAAAGAGGTCCTCTTGAGAGGGCATCCGCTCCGTAATTCAGTTCACTCGGAACATGAGTCGCCCTGAGCGACAATAATCTTGGAGCATACCATGTGAACATCCTCCGTGTCAGGCTGAGGAGGGCTTTGGATCTCGTCTCCCCTTCCCAGTTAATGAAAGACACAGTGGTTTTGTTATCTGATTTCACCAGGACGTGCTGTCCCGCGATCAGACCTTTACCAAAGAAGTATTTTACTGACAGGAATACAGCCAACAATTCCAGGAAGTTGATGTACAATCTTGCTTCCTGCTCATTCCAGAGGCCTCGGGCATTCTGATTTCTACAGACTGCCCCCATCCTGTTTTCGTGATGTGATGACCCGTTGATTCAGTTTAAACTTTGCCAGGCAACGGCAAATCGAGGAAACACGTTCCTCTGAGAGCCATGCTCTGTACCGGATGGTGTCGACCTGCACTCCCAGGAATACGGTAATCCGTGATGGGGTCAGGTCACTCTTTTGTAGGTTTATGACAAAACCGAGAGACTCCAGGTGAGAGATCACACTGCAGGAGTATGACTGGGCCTGTATTCTGCTTCCGGCCAGAACCAGGAGGTCATCCTGGTAGTTCATAATCCTGACTCCTTGAATCCTAAGAGGGGTCAGGGCTGCGTCCAGACATTTAGTAAATGTGCGAGGAACAGTATTCAAACCGAAGGGTAAGGCTTTGAATTCATAAGCCTTCCCTTTGAAGGCAAACCGGAGGAATTTCCTGTGCCTCCTCCACACGCCTACATGGAAATAGGCGTCTTTCAATCCACTGTACATGCGTAGTCTCCAGGTTTCACGGACTGGGGGACCTGCTGTAGTGTGAACATCTTGAACTTGAAAGTTCTTATTTTCTTGTTCAGAGTCCTAAGATCCAGGATCGGCCTCAGGGATTGATCTCTTTTGGTAGTTTTTGTTTTGGAACAATACTTATTATTCCATTCTGTAGCATTGTTGACGCTTCCTCCCTCGGCACGTGCGCGCGTGCTGGGTTAATGTTCGATCACAGTACCCACACGAAAAAGGGGGGGTCCTTTGATGAACTGCAGCTTGAGCCCACAACGCACCATCGTGATCCATTCGTTTGGCAGACACGCCCTCCAGGCCTGCGCATGCGCCATGAGCCTGGAAGGGATGTCTAGCTGCTGCTTGTCATGTTTGAGTGCGGGAGGGGTGGCCTTCAACCCCTCTCGCGTACTCTGGAGCAGGCTGGTCTGCCCAACAGAAGACATCGCGAGATCTGACTGTCTCAGGCAGAACTCGTGTGTCCTACTACGGTTCATAGTCTGACCTAGTAGTTTGTGTTTCACAAAGGTGGGGCTCGAGTCAAGAACCAGGGCAGTCTGTGCTTTGGTACTTTCATTCTTGTATATGCATGAAACAGTGTTTTTTTTTTACACATACAGTAAACGAGTTATGTTTAGTGCGCAC
The DNA here is from genome assembly GCA_038048925.1 of Garcialebias charrua. NCBI lineage: Eukaryota > Metazoa > Chordata > Actinopteri > Cyprinodontiformes > Rivulidae > Garcialebias > Garcialebias charrua. The sequence continues at coordinate 8,423 of JBBPBX010085769.1, read as the reverse complement.
ACACATACCACCAGCTCCTTGTAGCGTTTTACAAGTGAAGTCTGGGCTCAAAAGGTCAGGTTCCCGTACCGCGTGGGCTGGCAAAACCTTAAGTCCTGTTCCCATTTTGGGACCAGGATGCCTTCAGTAGTCTGAGACTTTATTGTCGTGTGTGGATGGCAATTTCTCTTTATTACACAAGGGTCTGGGTGTTCTTGTGTGTTTAAACGTTCCGAACCAGCTAGTCTGTGTTCCTCTAACACAGGTACTGGTGGTAAAAATTAGGCATTTTCTCTCCCTCTGTGAGTGAACGTGCCTGTAATGGTGCAAGGGCATCTCAGACTTTCCTTTTCTTTTTGTTGGTGGCCCCTTGCAGCTCCTGCAGCTTTCCTGCCTGGTGGTCCTGCAGCACCGAGGCCACTCGCCCTCGTCCATCCCACCAGGGTCCCTCGGGCCCTGACATGGTTAACGTCAGAGAGTCATCCATAGCCTCATGGGTGGACAAGCTCTCAGCGTCACAATGTTCTCGTCGTGGGCATAGGAAAAAGTACCAGGTAGCGTAGCTGGACATGTAGCTGAAATTCCTCCTTCTGGTCTACGTTGGACAGAGAGCCTCTTTGTTAGCTGGGGCTAAACGTAAAGGCACTCGTGAGCCCGCTAGCGTTGCTAAGACGGGCCCTCAAGCAGCGTAGGTAAAAAACAAATCGGTAAAAACAGTTATGCGATGAATTCTACCGTCGATTCGGCCGCACAGGCTAGCGAAACAGGCAAAATATGAGAAGGTTAGCTAGCAAGCTAGACCAAGCATTTTCACATATTTCACGATGGAGTCCTTTGTTGTTCGCTCGTAGCCGCGCTAATCGTGTTAGCAAAGCTGATCGATTTCCACTCTCCTTTCTCCGGGGTCATCCGCGAGAAAAACTTTGAGTGCCTTCGCGTGTAGCATCCCTGAGCAGACCGGACAGGGCTCGTGGGTGTCCGTTGCTGAAAAAGGAGGTATCCAGATCCACTGAAGCAGGTTCGGGAGCCGGAGCTCACAGCCTACCAGAGTTCCTTGTCCGAGGACGACCTCTCGCTGAACTGCTTGCGGCTGCTGGCCTGTTAGCTTCGTTAGCTTAGCAGGTAGCGTGCCTTGCAGTTAGCGTTCGCTAACCGAGTAGCAGAAAAGCTGAAGAGAAAAGGCACGGGAGCTGGGGCTCACTGGCCTGCTGGTCTTCTTTGAGTTTTGGGTTTTTGCATTACCTTCTCGGGAGCCATGGCTGAGAAGAGTTAAGCTCGTTAGCAGTGCTAACGTTGTCCAGAGACGTATCCCTCCTCGCGTCGCTTTCGTCGGCTAGCCTGCTACTCGTTAGCAGGATAGCGGTGTCGCGCAGTCAGCGTCGTCGAACGAAGCAGTCTGTGGAGAGAGGAGAAGAAAACTTTGGGGTGAAGGAAAAATGTGCCGGACCAGCTTTCGCCAGCCCGGTAGTCCGTAGAAAAAATTCTCTGTACGCTTTGTGTAGGGAGCAAGCTCACCTCTGGTCGAGCGATGAAGTACAGAGAAGACCCGAGAAGAGTGTTTCAGGTTTAAGTGAGGTGAAGGGCAATAAGAGAAAGTAGGATGGGCGTCAGCGGCTTAAGTACCCAGAGGGCGGGGCCTCTGGCGTGACGCTGATGCCCCTAGCGTAAAGGCGTGAGTGTATTCCTTCAGGTAACCGCGCGGGGGCGCAATTCCCATAGCGATATGTTGCACCGAGTGACATGACTGATAAGAGAACTGTATATCAATTATTATTATTATTATTATTGGGCAGCACGGTGGCACAACTGGTAGAGCTGCTGCCTCTCAGCGAGAAGGTTGCCGGTTCAAATCCCGGTCCGGGGCCTTTCTGGGTGGAGTTTGCATGTTCTCCCCGTGCATGCGTGGGTTTCCTCCGGGTACTCCGGTTTCCTCCCACAGACCAAAAAACATGCTTGTTAGGCTGATTGGTGACTCTAAATTGACCCTAGGTGTGAGTGTGAGAGTGGATGGTTGTTTGGTGTGAGTGAGACAGGTCCCTCTTGTAAATGAGTCCCCGTGACTCAACGAGGCTAGCCTGTATAAATAAAGGTTGAATGAATGAATGAATTGAATTTGCATTTTTAACATCACTCTCCAGAACATTCCACAATCCAACTCCCTGAATTGAGGTAGACCGTCCCTTTAAGCTGGTTCTGAATTGTGGTTTGATGAATATCTGTCCCTTTAAGATTGTAATAACTTTGTCTAAATTTCTTTGGATATTTAAAGGTAATGTGTTATTATNTATATATATACATATATATATATATATATATATATATACATATACATATATACATATATATATATATATATACACACACATAAATACAGGTTTCTCTAATATTTGCACAGAAATCGACAGGGAGATCTGTTAAATCAGTGACTGTTGGACTTGCCTAGTAGGCTGGGGAATCCTGCTCTAGGTTTACCCCAAATCGCTTGTGGGGGCCCTTTGTGCACAACAGGTTACCCTCTACTCTTTCCAACAAGGGGACAGGGCCTCAGGGGAATAAGGCCCACTTTAGATGGGAAGTTCATGTTTTTTGTAAGTTTAATTTTTGTTCAGGGGAAAATGTTAGTACTGTAGTTGTCATTGCAGTGGAGAAGTTGAGAAGTATTTCAGTGAATATAATGTCAATGTCAATTTATTTATATAGCACATAAAAACAACAGAAGCTGACCAAAGTGCTTTATAGTTAAGACAGATTTAAAAAAAAAAAAAAAGTAAAAATGCATCTAGTGGCACTCAAACATAATAAAGTTAACAATAATACAACACTGTCACTGTCTGCCATGGGTCTTGGGGGGTGGATCTCTGATGCTTCACGGTTGCTATTGAATGTTCTATTAGAGAAGCCTTATTTACTTATTCACTTATGCATGCTCACAACCACACACAAATGGATACAGGGATGTATATGTAGATATCATATGTAGATATGTAGTTTGGTATGTGACTGAATATGAATGTATATGTATGTGTATGTGTGTATATGTGTATATGTATATATATATATATATATATATATATATATATATATATATATATATGTATGTAGGTATGGGTGTATATATTTATAGTAATCTACTGCAAAGTCATGAATATTATGTGTATTTTATGCATAGTATGTTTTGTTGCTATGTTCTGTCATGTACTTTGCAGGATTGCAGACGGCGGTTGGGTGTGTTTGCCTTGTGCTCTTTTTGTGGATATTTGTTTTGTAGTCTTACTTTCTGTCTTTCCTTTCTTTCTATCAAAAAAATAAATTCATAATGGTGTGAAGAGGATGGCTGTGAGGTGTGAAGGGAGGCCAGGAAAAAAAACAAAACAATAATACAACACACAGACACAATAAAATCTGCTCAAAATTTGTTCTCAGACTCTGCGTGAATCAAATGCCAAGGAATACAAATGAGTCTTGAGCAAAGATTTAAAAATCTCAACAGTCTGAGCGGTCTTTAAATTCTCAGGTAAACGGTTCCACAGCTTTGGAGCAGCAACCGCAAAAGCCCGATCACCTCTGAATTTCATTCTGGATCTTGGGACATCTAGGAGGAACTGGTTGGTAGACCGGAGTGCTCTTACTGGAGTGTAGATGTTAATAAGATCACATAAATATGACGGGGCCAGAGCTTTTAAGACTTTAAAAACAAGCAATAAAATCTTAAAATCAATCCGGAAGTGGACAGGGAGCCAGTGGAGGGAAGCCAGGACAGGACGGGGTTATGTGTTCATATTTTTTAGTTGCTGTTAAAAGACGAGCTGCTGCGTTCTGGACAGATTGTAAATGATGCAAAGATGATTTGTCTAAACCAACATGCAATGAATTACAATAGTCCAAATGAGAGGTAATAAAAGTGTGAGTCACCTTTTCAAGGTCTCTGAAAGGGAGACAAGACTTCACCTTGGCAATGAGTCTTAAGGCCAGTTTACACGGCGCGTATTTTGAGTGTAACCGCTACTTTCTCTTTGCGACTTTGCTTATCGCCTACACGACGCTGCTGGCCCCCCTCTTTGACTCCGATACTTTCCTGATCCTGCTCTCAAGGTGGAACTTTTTCGCTGACCCCCCGCTGATAATGTAAACATCTCCCGTGGAGCTTTTGTGTCAACCACATGCGCGCAGCCCGCATGCGCGGACAGTCTAGGGCAGGCTGACATTTCACGTGTCACGCTGCAAAATATAACAGTTTAACAATAATAAACAGTATTTATGTTGGCGTGGGAGATGTAAATTTATCTGAACTACAGTATCTATCTGGACTCGTTACATTTTTTAAACAGTGCGTAACGTGCTGTGAAAATGAAGACACCAGGTTTATTTTTTATTTATTTATTTATTTATTCAGCACCACAAAGTTTACAACACAAACACTGAGAATTAAACTGAACACACTATTAAAACACGTGAACCGAACTGTAACTACGTTAATGAACTGGACTCTTGCTGTGTGTTCATCTGGACCCATCAGAACCGGTTGGAATGACAGCTTCTCCACCTGGCAGAAATAAATAAATAAATAAATAAAAAACTCTGTTGTTGTGTGATCAAAGTAAACACAAGCAAACATTATATTAAGAACGTTGATTTACCTGCTGTAAGTCAGCTGTTTATCACGGAGTAAAGTCAGACCTCATCGTCACTCGGTCGGTTCTGGTCCACAGTCCACTCAGCATCTGGTGTGCAGCTTGTTAGATGAAGAGAGTCCCGCTTGGTGTCAAATCTGTCGACTCTTATCCAAAATCCAGCTTTAACTTATTGTTTTTTTTTTGTTGTTGTTGTTTTTTCCATTTATAGATGGCCTCCCTTCACACCTTTTAGCCATCCTCTCACTCCAATATGTTTTTTTTTAAGAGAGAAAGAAAGAAAAGAGAAAGTAAGACAACAAAACAACAATTATCCACAAAAGAGCACAAGGCAAACACACCCAACCTCCGTCCACAATCCTGCAAAGCACATGACAGAACATAGCAACGAAACATACATACATAAAGACTGATAATATTCATGACCTTGCAGTAGCTTTCTATAAATACACATACCCATTCCTACAAATATGTATACAGTATACATACATATACATTTATATTCATTCATATACCCATCTACATATCTACATATATCTACATATACATCCCTGCATCCATTTGTGTGTGGTTGTGAGCATGCATAAGTGAATAAGGTTCCTCCAATAGAACATTTAATAGCGAGTGTGAAGCATCAGAGACCCGTCCCCCCAAAGCCCGAGACAGACGAAGGGGTGATCAAAGCCCAAGACCCCAGGAAGGACCCCGAGCCCAGAGTCCCCAGGACCACCCGAACAGGACGAGCCACTCGTCCACTCCCCAGGTCCGACCAAGGGGAAGAACCGGACGAACCCCACCAGCGACCACACACAATGACCCCCCGGGGTCAATCGCGACAAATACACAGGTCGCCCGCTGCACCGACGTAGCCCCAGGTCCGGTCACCGAGGCTCGGGCACCGGGGACGCCCATCCCTCAAGCCCAGACCCGACAGGACCAGAGGACACGAGCCCCACCAGGCAGCCACCAGGCCGAGCCGACAAACGCCCAAGCGCCCAGCCCCAGATAGTGAGGGCCCCAGGCACGCCCGCAGGCAGAGGAACACCCACCAGGGGGCCACGTGGCAGGAGCGCAACATTAAGTAGCCTCAGAAGTATCAGAGAGGTGGCAGTCCAAGTCCCAGCCTGACACTTAAACATTCATACACAGACACACTCATTCAGACCCACCCTCATCCTCACCCTCAGTCACAGAAAGACAAACAATAACGACACGCTCCATTCATAATCCCGATGCACACTCTATACCCCCTAGGTCCAAGACATGTACCTGCTCCCTACATGGGGCAGCCCACATCCAAACCCAGAAGGTATGCCCTTTCACTCTGGGGTGGAGAGCAGCAGACATCCAAGATCCGGTCCACCCCGCGCCCCGCCGACAGGACAGGACAGGACACCCGAGCCCAAGCAACCCCGGAGGGAGCGCCCCGCCAGCCCCGCCCACGGCGAACCCCCAGACCCCGGACCCCCCCACACACCCCAGCACAACCCCTGACGGCCCACCCCCAGAATGTCCACCAGCCAACCAGGGGGGCTTTAACTTATTGTTAACTTGTTGTCAGCTCAACTTTTAGCACAAAAGAAAGTAGCAGACTGCCAGCAGAGTGAGGCAGCACGCATGTGCAGTGGGTGAAGGTTCAGCAGCACGCATGCGCAGTGGGTGAAAGGGGGGGGCATGAGGGAGGGGGGAGATTCGAGCAGATCAGTGTCAGATCCGTGTCAACGCAAAACTTTTAAACTAATTAACATGCCCATAAGTTCCGTTTCCCCCACACAGTGTCCGTGTAAACAGGGCCCTAGATGAAAGAAACTGGATTTAACAACTGCATTTATCTGTTTGTCTAATTTAAAAGCACTATCAAAAATAACTCCCAAGTTCCTGACATTGGAGTGGCTGTGTGAAGCCAAGGGGCCAAGAACATTAAGAGTGTTACATTTACCAAAGCTGATGACTTCCGTTTTATTTTCATTTAAATTCAGAAAATTTTGTTTTAACCAGACTTTAATGTCGTTTAGACAGTTCAAGAGTGGATCCAGTGGAGTGACCCTGTCTGACTCAATCGGAAGATACAACTGGGTACCATCAGCAAAGCAATGAAAAGGAATGTTGTGTTTTCTAAAAATGTACCCCAAAGGCAACATGTAGAGATTAAAAAGCAGTGGACCTAAAATAGACCCTTGAGGGACTCCACAAATCAGAGGAGCTAGAGATGAAGAACATTTCCATAAGTGAAAAGAAAAACTCATGTCAGTCAGGTAGGATCTAAACCAAGATAAAACTGTGCCTTTGATGTCAACCACCTGCTCAAGTCGTGACAACAAAATGTTGTGGTCCACAGTATCAAAGGCAACAGAAAGGTCTAAAAGGACTTCCGGTTTCGGCCATGGTGGAGTAGGCAGCGCGTGTGAAGAGCTCCGACCCAACCTGTAACTTCTGAGACCAAACTAACTTTTTTCACCACGAGTCAGGAGTACCGTATTTTCCGGTGTATAGGTCGCACCTTTTTATGGTTTTTTCAAGGCCTGCGACCTATACACCAGTGCGACCTATTTATGGATTTTTTTTCATATTTTTAGACCAATTTTTGGCTGAGTTATGGCCCTTTTTCCCTGTTGCATAAAATGGTGCAGTACCAGTTTCGGCCACCAGGGGGCAGTGCAAGTGCAGTACCAGTTTCGGCCGCTATGATCGCTAAAGAGGCCTGTACCAGTATTCTGCTTTATTTACAGATTTATTTGGGTGTAGCTGTAACTGTCAAAGTGCATTTCAATCAGCTGCACCTCCAGATGCTGCATATTTCAGCTCACAGTCAGCTCCACCTCCAGATAATAATAATAATAATAATGAATTCCATTTATAATGCACTTTTCATTAATAAAAATCTCAAAGTGCTACAAAGTGTAACAAAGCAAAGATCAAAATGAAACAAGTGATAAAATCAAATAAAATCAATAATAATATCGACTAAGATCAAAGATAAAATCATGTGGATGCAGATTAGGCTTGCTTAAAAAATAAATAAAATAAAACAAGTGATAAAATCTAGTAAAATATAATAAAATTGCTGCAGCTATCCTGCACTGGTTTCCACAGCAGCTGCAACTCTGAGCAGATCACCTTCAGCTGCAACTGATTTGTCATTTATTAACAAAAATTAAAGTGAGACACAGTCTTACAAAAAAGGCAGCCAACAAACATTTTTTTAGGAGTCTGTAGTTTAATTTTAATGATGTTGGTGGTATTTACATTTTGAAATAAGCTGATTTGTAATAATTTATTAACAAATATCAAAGTGAGACACAGTTTTACAAAAAAGGCAGCCAACAAACATTTTTTTAGGAGTCTGTAGTTTAATTTTAATGATGTTGGTGGTATTTACATTTTGAAATAAGCTGATTTGTAATAATTTATTGACAAAAATTAAAGTGAGACACAGTCTTACAAAAATGGCAGCTAACAAATGTAGGTGCGACCTAGGTGCGACCTATACACCGGTGCGACCTATACACCGGTGCGACCTATTTACGGATTTTTCCAGTTTATTGATAAATATTAGACACTGCGACCTATACACAGGTGCGACCTATACACCAGAAAATACGGTAACTATAAGTGTTACAGTGCTCGACGTCTTTTGACCTGCTCATGGCTACCAAGAATCAAAAAGAAAAAGAAAAAGAAACCTCCTCGATGACCACGCGGAACACCGTTGCTAGTAAATTAGCTACCATGGCTTCAGAAGCTAACTCTTTGGACGCTAGCTCTTCTGACGCTAACCTTACTAAAAGCGATGGAATCACGATGACACAGTTA
>JBBPBX010085768.1:0-15027 GCA_038048925.1 Garcialebias charrua | reverse complement strand
CCACGTTGGTTCTGTTGGTGACCCCTCTCAAAATCAGAACAATATTTGGCCGTCTTGTTAAACATGTGAATAGGTTAATACAGACATCCTATGTGGATACTTTTGTCAGTTGGTTTTCTTGGTAATAGACCCTTTAGAGTTTCATTTGATGAGATCTGGTGTGATCTTCTTGTGTAGCTGTGGCTCAGTTTCAATAAAATTCAGTGGGGGTGGGTGTAACAGAGTTAAAAATATACAGTACTCTAAAATAATCAGTTACTCCACTTTATTCATGTTTGTGAATTTTATTTTATTGAGGTCTTTTATTTTGAAATGTATCAAGGAGGAAATGATGTGTGCAAGGGTGTATATTTCATCTCATTATTGGGGGGACTATAAACAAGGAAAAAAATTAAAGCAATTTTGGGGAGGTTGGCAAAGTTACAGTGAAATGTAATGCAAAATGTACAGAAGGAAGTTTATCCAAACTGCATGCATATACCATGCATGCTCAATAATCCAGGTAGAAGAATCCCAAAAATTTAAGTCTGGTCCAGGACCAGACTTAAATTTTTTGGATGCATGCATATACTATGCAGAATAATCAGCAATAATATTGATTTAAATGGCATGTATTTAGTAGTCTTAATACTACTATTAATCAGTCCAATAGTGACACTCATTACTCTTATAAAAAATTTAATGTGTTCAATCTGCACTACAATAGATGACAAATAATGACAAGATACAAGATACAAGATACAAGATAGGTTTATTAACATTGCATCAATTTTCACCGATACAGCGTAAATATGTAGTTACAGTCATCCAGGAGAGAGAATGAGTGCAAAAAGCTGCTGCTCAACAAAACACATGACATGTTTATCAACACATGATATGCTTATAGCGCGGCCGCTCTCATCTGTCCCCAGATGAAGGTCAAAGGCAGGAAAACAGGCAAAGACACGGGGTTTTACAGCGTTGATATTAAAAAAAGATGAATCACGTTTTGTCTTCAAGACACCGCGTGATCCAGTAAAAACCATATCAAAAAGCACATTTAGTTACAATAACAAATTGAGAGACGGCAGGCAAGGAGATAGAGTCTGTGAGTAACTTCAGACAAACACAAGTTCAGCAGATGTGCAGCTGGGCGTTATCTGAGGCTGCACAGAAATCTCTGGGGGGGGTGAGGGGGAGGGAGGGCAGCAGGTTTCTTCAGCTCCACACTCCCAGGAGAATGGCTTCTGACAGCCTTCTTTTTCAAGGACATGTGCAGAAGCCAGATAATAGTCTTGTTTATTATCCAATAGACCACAGTGTTCTTTTCCACTGCCGCCATCAAGTCTGTGGTGCTGTTTCATGGCCAAAAAAATCCAAATAATATGTGGTCCCGCTCTATGAACCCCCATCTGTCCCTTGATTGATCCGGGGTGGCTGTAAACAAGTCCCAAAGCGCCCTGCAGGTCCGCGGTGGTCCACCACCGCTCCAAGCGAGCGATTGAGCTCATACAACAGCTGGGATGAGGAGCTCACGGCCCGGTTCAGAGAATTTTGCTGATCAGGTAGTGTCGACAGCGCGCTGATAGCTGCCGAAGCCTCCCTCAGCTTCCAGTAACAGACAACTCCGCTTACGCCAAAAAACAGAGCAGTTGCTACCAATATTCCAATAATCCACAAATCCTCCACGTCCTCGACACTTAAGACGGTCAGACACATGGGCTGCCACTGACCCCACGAGTCCAGCACGTATCCAGCCGCGTGTGTGTCGGAGGGACAGACAGCTTCTCCTGGCACGGTCCGCTTCGTGGAAAAAATCTTATCCATTGAAGAAACAGCCCAATTTATTAATTCCATATTGGTTCGAGTGAGCGCTGAAGGGTCGCAGACGAGACGAAAAGCAAGCAGGGGGTAGGAAAAACTTAGGGGAGGGAAGAGTAGAAAGATATGCGACTTGCCTTGCCGAGTGCCGGAAGAATTAACAAGAATGACAAGTGGCAAAATAAGAATTTTGCAAATAGGTCCCCTCTAAATATTGTTTAAATTTCAGTTTGGCTTGTATTCATAGATTGCTGTGGTCAGTGTCACTGATAATCTGGTACAACACCTTCCAAAAATCTTAAAGCTTAAAAAGAAAACAGTTTTCAAGGAGAAGAAATACTTTAATGCAGGGGTCACCAACCTTTTTTAGACTGAGAGCTACTTCAGTGGGACCAAGAGACACGAAGGGCTACTTGTTTGATACAAACACATTTGCATGGCTCACCTTTAATTATAGTATTAAAAATAATACATACATGTGAATATATGATCACATCTGATCTGGTCTGTATTATTAAAGACTCCACACAATGATTAATGATTTAGCTTGATCAATTATTATTCTGGTGAAGATTCTCAGTCGTCCAGGACATGATAAATCAAAAAGGCGTTCAATACAAGATCAACTGGACTTTATTTGTAACAGAAGACGTTTCGCTTCTCATCCGAGGAGCTTTATCAATTCAATGAACCAGACTGTGTGCGCGTGGAGTTATAACAGGAGTCACGCACCAACAAATGTAAATTGCAAGCTGAGGTAACACATACATGTAAATTGACAGATCACACCTTAACTCCCTACTCCCTTCATTCAGTTCTTAGCTTTGACTGGGAGTGTGGATGGTTGTCTCTTTGGCTGTCTCTGTGATGGACTGGAGATCTGTCCTCGGTGTCTCTGGGACAGACTGGAGACCTGTCCTGGGTGTCTCTGGGACAGACTGGAGACCTGTCCTGGGTGTCCCCTGCCTCACCCAAAAGCAGCTGAGATTGGCTCCAGTCCTAAACAAGGGGGCATAATGGAAGACTTATTAACTGATATTTAAACATAAACCACTATTTATTTTATGTTAAACACAATCTGTAACATTTGAAATTCATTGTGTTTTATGAATATTTTATTAACTGTTTTGTAGGAAGGAACACGTTTGTATACCATTCATTCAAAATTTTTGTTGTTCCTTGTAAACATTGGACTAAACCATTTGCTAACAGAGAAGGGGGGGGGATGTCCTTTTTTTCTTAGAATAATGGCGGATTTCTCTCTTTTTTTGCCTTTTTATATTTATATTGTTTAAAGACACGATTTCCTTTATTGAATTATTGGGGGGGACAGATCTATATTTCCCCAAGATTGGGGGGGTCCGGACCCCCCCGACCCCCCCAGGATCTACGTGCACTTGGCTCCTCCCGTGTTTCGTTTCCCTCACTTTGCTGCAGAGCACTGTGAAGGTAAGAAGTATGGAAATCTTTCTGATGATATTTTATGTTTTCTTGAAATTTTTACTTTTTAAGTTGTACACCTTTAATCATATTGTTTGATATATCTTTTACAACATTATAGTAACACTTGTTTTCAATTTTAACCGCAAATATAAATGTTGTAGGCATTTTATTTTCCTTTTTTTGGCGCCACATTGTATGATGTGCCCCCTGGTGGACAATGACTGTAATAGCAAGGGTGTTGTCACCTTTTTCATTTGGTAACATTTATTTTTGCACATGTAGGAGCCAGAAGTGCAGAAAACAGAAGACAAGTGACATGTTTGTTTTATTGTCTTCTGCAGGTATGTGAAATTGTTGTTTTTGTTCATGTAAATGACTGAATGTTATCTTTATTGTTTTAGACTGCCCAGTAGATGGCATTATTGTTCTTTTATTGCACTGTTTTTAACTATATGTTAAATAGTTAAAATGTTATGTTTTGCTAGCCTGGTTAAAACCAGACCCTTGTCCTTCACTTCGCTTCGTACTAGGGTCTTGCTGGAGGCGTGGCCTCTGCTGAGGTTACCCAATCGTTAACGTTTGCCCGTGACGTATGTTGCGCGGAGCTGTAGTCCAGTTAGGGAAATGAGCGGAGCTGCGTAAGAAGGCAAGGGCCAGGCTAATGTTTTGCTGCTCCAGAGCCATATAAAGTGAGAGTTGCGACACTTCCATAGAGATCCGTTGTAAGAATGGAATGCGGAAGTCACGTGGGTCATGGAGGGGGCGATTTGTTCCATGCTCTGTTTAACAGTCTGACTCTGCCTGCAGTAGCGCTCCGTTGCCGCCAGAGGGCGCAGCTCCACAAGGTTTCCATGGCCGTTGTTTGGAACGATTGACTGCCAGTTGGCGACTTCAAAGAGTGTCAGAACTCTCTATATATACGGCTCTGTGCTGCTCTAAAAGAAAAATGAATTTTCTGCTTTGTAAACCTCCTAAATGAAGTATAACTGTTATATTGTGAGGCTCACTTTGCTGCAGAGCACCGTGAAGGAGCCAGACATGCAGAAAACAGAAGATAAGTGACGTGTTTGTTTTATTGTCTTCTGCAGGAGAGCAAATAAACATTGGAGAAACAGTATTTTGATGTGCTGTCGTGTGTCCAAAGACAAGCATCATCACATTTACAATAACAGAGCTAAACAGGGCACTTAAATTTTTTTAACTGTCTGCTCCAGGTAAAGATCAAGTATGCTATGCAATGGTAAGTAATTTAAGTATATCTAAAAATATTTTGTTAGAATTATATAACCAAGTATGGGAGGAAGGGGTAATTCCAAAAAGTTGGAAGGAAGCAGTGATTATTCCAATTAGAGAACCAGGGAAGGATGAATCAAAACCAGGAAATTATAGACCTATAGCATTGATGTCCAACATGTGTAAAGTAATGGAGAAAATGATAAATGAAAGATTTACATATTATATGGAAAATAAAGGACTTGTGTCAAAATATCAGAGTGGTTTCAGGAGAGGGAGAAGCACAATGGGCCCAGTTTTATGTTTAGAACATGAAATTAGAAAGGCTCAAGTGAATAAAGAAAGTGTTGTGGCAGTTTTTTTTTTATATAGAGAGAGCGTATGATATGATGTGGTGGGAAGGATTATTAATCAAAATTAGGAAAATGGGTAGAAATGGTCGCATGTTTAGATGGATTAAGACTTTCTTAGAAGGAAGACAAATACAAGTGAGGATAGGGAAGGATTATTCTGAGAGTTGGGATATAGAAAATGGGACGCCACAGGGTAGTATAATAAGTCTGTTATTATTTTCTGTGATGATTAATGATATGTTTCAGGAAGTGGAGGGTGGAATGGGATTTTCACTTTTTGCTGATGATGGGGCAATGTGGAAAAGAGGAAGAAATTTAGTATTTATTATAAAGAAACTTCAGGGTGCAATTTCAGCTGTAGAACAATGGTCATATAAATGGGAGTAAAATTTTCTGTAGATAAAACTAAAAAAAAATTTTACAAGGAAAAGAGTTGATGAGCAAATCAAGATAAAATTATATGGGCAGGAGTTGGAAAGAGTTAAATAAATAATTCAAATATCTTAGGTTGTGGTTTGATGAAAGACTGACATGGGGCGCACACATTAAGAAAATAATAGATAAATGTAGGAAAGTGTTAAATATATGAGGTGTTTAGCTGGGAGTGGAGAGCTGATAGAAATTCATTGACAGCCATTTATACTGGATTAATTAGGTTCGTCTTGGATTATGGGTGCATCTGTTACAATTCAGCAGCTGACACCAACCTCAATAAGTTAAATACTATCCAATATCAGGCACTAAGAATATGTACAGGTGCTTTTAAAACATCTTCAGCAGCAGCATTACAGGTTGAAATGGGAGAAATGCCTCTTAATTTTAGACGGGAACAACTATCTTTGAACTACTGGTCAAATCTACAAGGACAAAGAAATGATCATCTGACATTAGAGGTGCTTCAGTCAGGTTGGGAAAAAGAAAAAAAGAAAAAGCTTTGGGTGGATATTAAAAGCCAAAGTTGATGAAATCCATTTAGATAATATAGATATACTGTATGTCAGAAGGTTCCATTACCCGTAATACCACCTTGGGTACTTCCTGATGCACTAGTGGATTTTTCATTATTAGAAAAGAAAAACAAGAATACATTTTTTTATCATGAATAAATATACAGTACAGGAATATATTGACCAATATTATAATTATGTACATATATACATGGATGCCTCAAAAAATGCAGCTAATACAATAGGGATATTAGCATTCATTGTACCACAGTTTCATATTAAAGTAGGGTTAGTGATGGAGTATCAGTTTATACAGGAGAAATGCTCGCTTTACTTTTAGCAGTTCAGTGGGTAGAAGAGGTAAGACCGTTAAAGTCAATCATTTGCTCAGATTCTAGTTCATCATTGTACAGTTTGCAACACAACCAGTCAGATAGTATCAAAAAGGCGTTCAATACAAGATCAACTGGACTTTATTTGTTGCAGAAAACGTTTCGACTCCTATCCAGGAGGCTTTTTCAATTCCATGAACAAACTGTGAGAAGTTTGGAGTTATAACAGAACCACGCACCATCATATGTAAATTGCAAGCTGAGGTAACGCATGTAAATTGACAGATCACACCTTAACAGTAGGGGGTTCCCTTGAGGTCTCTGACAGAAGCCACAACACTGTATGTAAATTGACAAAAAACACCCCCCAAACCAACAAACCGAGGCTTCTCAAAGTTAGTCTAATTTAAAGACAAGACACCTCTGTTCCCATCCGGTGTAAAACGTTTCGGAATCAGTCCCAAAACTGAGTCATAAGTATTGGAAAGTTGAAATCTCAGACCTCCTCCTCTGTTAAGAGAAGGTTTTTCTCTTTTAACATAAATCTTCACCAGTATACAGTCAGATAGTAGACCAGATATATTAATTGAAATACAACAAACACTATACAGGATCAACATGATGGGGATTACAGTAAATTTTATATGGGTTCCAGCACATCACGGGGTTGTGGGGAATGAAAAGGCAGACAGGATGGCTAAGGAGAGCAATAGTCGAGATGTGGTAGATATTAATGTTAAGTTTGGTTTAAAAGAAATAAAAGGTATAATAAAACAAAAACTGAAAGAAAGGTGGCAAAAATTATGGGAGGAAGAAAAGAATGGCTGGTGGTTTTATAAAATCCAAAGGAAAATTGGAGAAAGGAGAAGAACAGTAAGAAACAGGAGAGAATAAACTATAATTTCACAACTAAGAATAGGGCACACAGGGCTGAACAGCACATTATGTTTAATAGGCAAACATCTGACAGGGAATGTAGTGTGGAGAAGAGGAAACAATAGAACACATTATTTTACATTGCAGGAGATTTCAGGTTCAAAGAAATAAGTTGATTAGGAATCTTAGTAGGTTGAAAATGAAATTGGACATTGTAGATTTATTGCAGAAAGAATCAGGAAATAGAGGCTATATTTTATTTTTTCAAACAGTGTAGATTATATAGTAGGATATAAAAGGAAAGTTTATTTTTTTGAATGAATGAATGAAAAATTTATTTTTATTTTTATCAATTTTTTTTTTTTTTTTTGTCATGTGGTCCACACTCCTTACCAGTTGGTGGCGGTATTGCACCATCACGTTGTTTGCCAACCGCCAAACAAGAACCATAGACTGAGCATACAAAATCTGAAAGTTCCCAAGCCTTAATACATTACTTGAAAAAAACTCAATTATTTGAAAGAATATAGTTTTTATTTATTTTATTTATTTATTTATTCATTTTGAGCATTGATCCAGTCCATACTCCACACCAGTAGGTGTCGGTAATGCATCTTTCAGTTGTTTGCCAACCGCCAAAATGAAACCAAGAAGAAGAAGATGCAGAGAGGATACGGAAGTTATGACCCTGAAAGGAGCGGTGTGATTTTGTTTACATTATCATACGGGAAATCACAAAGAAATGGTAAAAACTTGCTGTGTTATCAGCTGCCACAATGGTTCTCGTGATCGTAGGGGGAAATGCCTCGCAAATGGAGTGAGTTTTTACAACTTTTCTGCTTGGAAACAGCACTATGGAACACAGGTCACCGAGCTAACAAAGAGACGTCGCTTGGCATGAGTTTCAGCTGTAAGACGGACAAACATCACCTTCAGTAATATTTCCCAACACGTTTGTTTGTTCACGGCATTTTCATAAAGGTAAGGATGAATCAAACTAACGATGTTTCAGTCCTATGTGGTGATTGATTAGTGAGCATGTTATCAGAGTTGTTGACTTGTTGCTAACTGGCTTAGCATCAGCAGCTAGCTTGCTAACTTTACACAAGCTGCAGAGCCACATAAATAATCTGCAAATTCTGTCTATTTTTCAGGCATATCAGCTTATGAATGTCTTGAGAGTCATCCTGACTGGGTTCCTTCTTTACGTCTCGGTCACACAGAAGTGAAACAGACACAAACTGAGGGATTTGGCCTTAGGACAGAGACAACAGCTTGGAATCGTGACGTCAGCGGACCGGGATCGCGCAAAGCATCCCGGTACTTTAGGACACGGAGTCTGACGTGACCGGGGTTTGCGTTAGTTGTAGTGTGTTATCCTAGGTGAAATACGCTGAATTGGTAACTACTTGTTGTGTTGTAAACTGTCACAATCGTTCTCACGATCGCAGGGGGAGCCGTATTGCAAATGGAGTCCGTTTTTTCATCTTTCCGGCATGAAAACAACACAGAGGAACACAGGTTGCTAAGCTAACAGAGACATGGTGACATGACCTGTTAAACGAACAAACATCACTTTCAGGAGTATTTCCAGACACATGTTTGTGTGTTCGAAGCATTTCCACACAGGTAAGGTTTAAATAAATAATATTACACTTATTAACTGCTCATATGTAACACAGGATCGTTTACAAACAGCTAGCTGGCTGGCTAGCTAGATCATCTAATCAAGTTCTTTTATCTCTTCTTAGGCAAGCCAGCGTATGAATTCCTACATTGTGATCCTGACTGGGTACCCTCTTTACATCTCGGGCACACCGAAGTCAAAACAATGAACACTGCCCGATTTGCCCGTCGGACCAAGAGACAGTCAACCACAGAGGTCAACACTGCACCTGCCACACCACCAGATCTGCGTAGCCAGACATCAGAGATGGATGAAACTGCTCCTCCAGGTGTAGCTGCTCAGAGTTTTTCTGAGGATGAAACAGCCCAGGGGTCCGACGTGGTTCAAGGTGTACAGAAAATATGAATTATTATCTGTGTGAACATTGACTGATGAACTGAACGTGAAAATGTATCTACTTTTGCCCAAGTGTTGCTTCGATGCTGCATGCTGTAAATAAATTATTGCAGATTAATTCAGTTTGTAGTCTCTTGTTAAATAATGTTGAACATGTCTAAGTTACAGTAACACAACAGATCAACCGAGTTTACGATTATCCGTCACCACATGGGTAAAATATGTGACATTTGTAGTGTTAACAAGAATAAATACAGTTCAAATACAATAAACACAGAAAATGAAAACTTCTTGCAGATATACCCTGATGCATGCTCAATAATCCAGGTAGAAAAATCTAAAAAAGCTAAGTCTGGTCCTCTGGACATTCAAAAGTTGAATGTCCAGAGGACCAGACTTAGCTTTTTTAGATTTTTGCAGATATATTTCACATTAACAATGTGCTAAAATTACATGTTAAGGTGCAATTTTATCTGATATTTGCACAACAAAGTGAGTTTTAGAAAATGTAAGCATGCTTTGCAACTAATGAGAACTAGGACCAATGAAATATCAAACAAAAATTTTGAGAATAAATTCTGATTCCCGAACCACTGAGTCAGAATAAAAAACAAATTAGCAATAGTACCTTTTGCTTATTCATCATCATCAACTTTATTCAACAGACTTGTGGTCCACAAAATTAAACATAACACACACAACACATACAGAAAGAATAAATTGTAATCATTGCATAAAAAACCTGCATAAAGTCAGAAAGCAGTGCTTAGCTGCCACTTCCTCATTCTTCAACATATCCCTCCCTCCATATGCTGCACCTAGCTAGGAAATTAGCTGTCAGTGACAACTGATTCAGCAAGACATTTTTGTGCATGTGGCACATAACCACGGCTCAGTCTCCGACGGTGCCTGAGTGAGCCCCACGCATGTCAAGTGGAACCACTGGATTTTGCAGTTCTCATTGTCACAGGCCACCATGTCATCCTTCTCCTCAGGACCTTTGCAAAGGCACCACAAACGTTTTTTTGCTATTTTCTGTTTTTTCTGTTTTGGACCAGATGAGTGTTGCTCTGATAAAGGATTATCACAGGTTGTAGAGGCGGCCGCTCTGGTATAGTGACATGCTACAAGTTCTGGTAAACACACCTTCAAAAAAAACTCCTGTGATTTTGTCAAAAGGGTGGTCCAGAAGGTCACATCGGGAAATACTCGTACAACAACACAGTCTTTCTGTGACCACACCACAAAGTCACAAAAAGCTGACTTGGTCACAAACATCTGCATTTGTACCTGCCTGTAGTATTTGTGTGTTTGCTTCAAGTTTAATTTCCCATCACTTTGATAAAGACAAAAGTTGCTGTCATCTGCACAGGCCTGCATGATGAAGTTGTCGCGGTGCTTAAATGGGCATTTTATTTCCAGACATCCTTTCTCACAACATGAGCAGTGGATGATGCCATCTGGAGATGCACCAACCTCTGGAAATTCTGGATTTATTATAAATCCATTTTTCTAGGTTGAAGTTGTCATGCTGCGATGCTGACAGTTTGACGTTTCCCTTGCTTGCTCTTCATGATCGACCCCCCATTTCATGGCAGCTGTGCTTGTTGTTTTTCTGGGGTAGCACACATTGCGCACAGATGACAGAGCTGGTCTGGTGACACTGGAGGACATAACAGCAGAGGCATTAGACTGTGCACAGTCTACTTGTCCCGTGGAACGTAGAATCACCCATGGTTGGAGTGGTGCTTCATTCAGGCGCTGAGAGTGCAGAACCTAGGGGGAAAAATAGAAAATTTCTGCTACATTAATCAACATAAAATTGTAAAATCCATTACCTTCACATCACTACTTTTTCCATAGGTTAGGTTACAAATACAGTACATTCTAAAAACCTAATAAAACTTATGGTAAATAGCCTGTTCTAAAGTAGCAGAAAAGGTATAAATTAATATTATATTGGATGGATGAATGTGTGGATGGATGGATGAATGTATGAATGTGTGGATGGATGGATGAATGTGTGGATGGATGAATGTGTGGATGGCTGGATGAATGTGTGGATGGATGGATAGCTGGATGTATGAATGTGTGGATGTTTGAATGTGTGGATGGATGGCTGGATGGATGAATGTGTGGATTGATGGATGAATGTGTGGATGGATGTGCAGATGGGTGGGTTAGAACCCATTAGAACAATTTAAAAACTTTGTGCACATCTGTTTTGTAAACAAACCTCCTCAACAAAATCATTATCAATTTTGGAACAAGGGCAGAGAAAATAATGTTCTTCATGGCAGCTTATCTTTTTAAGGGGTCACTAGAAAAACTCGGGGTGATTTACTTTGATCCGTTTTTCTAAAAATTGTCTCAAAACGCATCTACAGAAATTAAAAACCTGTCACAGCAGTTTGAGAAGAAAATGGCAGCAGCAGCTGCGACATGTCAACGTCCCTGTGTGTTCACCTACCTTCGTGAGAACAACAGTTTTTTGGTCGTTGACTTGAGAAATCTGCAGGTCCTGCACCCATCCATTTGTGAACTGAAGATGACTTTGCAGAGATTTATAATTCCTGAACTGCTCACATGTGTAGGCACTCAGACCGCACACAAGGTAGCTCATGTCGGGAGCTGCGGTAGCTCGTTGAAATCACCGGTCCACTGCCTGTGCTCATCTGGATCCAGCCCAATGGAATCAGTTTTAACAAGATAGCGCTGCTTCGCTTCTTTGTTCAGTTTTGTCGCGGTAACGAATCTTTATCTTCTGTTTCTCGCGGTCCATGTTTGTTCTTCGTGTGGTGTTTTACGCCATGTTTGTTTTGGTCAAGGATGTCCGAAAACATGGCGGCGTCGCATTCGTCGTGACGTCATTGCCCAAGCTCTATAGGGCTGGACGATATGGCCAAAATTTTTATCACGACAATATATTTCTTAAAAGCTCAAAAAACTATACGTGTGGCGGATGCTTCTACCACCACCACATCGTGTTCGTATTTATTTTATTTAGACATATATTTTCTGATGGGTGCACACTTTAGTTAATATTTGTCTGAATGGTTTACTAACACTTGTTCGTCTGTTTTGACGTGCTGCAAATGCAGATCAGCGGGAGGAGGAAGCCTGGAACATACCATACCAGCATTACCAACATTCCATATTCCATACCAAAAATCAGCCAAAAAAATCAATTTAATAATTCAAAAAAATAGCTAACAAAGAATCAAATTTCAGTGAAAAATATTAATCAAAAGATGAATAACAAATTTGGGCCCAACTTAAATGAGGTCAACTGAACTCTAACAAAACATACCGGTACCCCTTTTCTGAAAGACCGAGGGGAGAGGGAACTTTATTTGTTAAATTTGGCTTTAGTTAGTTAATTTTGTCATTTTAAAACATACCGGTACCACTTTTCTAAAAGACAGAGGGGAGAGGGAACTTTATTTGTTAAATTTGGCTTTAGTTAGTTAATTTTGTCATTTTAATATTCAATCAATCAATCAATCACCTTTATTTAACCAGGTAGAGCCCGTTGAGATCGAGATCTCTTTTACAAGGGTGACCTGGTCAAGTGGTCAGCAGCACACGTCACATTGGCAATAGGCATTTGCACTTATCAAAAGAAAATAAAGAAAACTACAATCACAGTAAACAGATGTTGACAGTTCAAAACCAACAGGATATGACAGATTTCTATATACATTATATACAAAACAAGCAGACAGACCTCGGTTGGGTAAATAAAGTTAAAAAAATCAACAATGACATGTATATTGGATAAGTAATGGTTAGAAACATCTGCAATGGTCAAGTTTCTTGATGACATTTTCTACTACGGTTGACATAAAGGATCCAGGAGAGATGAATGTTGATAGTTTCAGATCTTTCTGTAAGTTGTTCCAGGCTGAGGGGACGGAGAAGCTGAATGCTCTTTTTCCTAGTTCAGTTCTGACAGGAGGAACTGACACTTATGATGTGCTAAGTTAGTTGAGTTTTGCTTTATTTGTTTCATATGCTGTGTTTAGCTAATTTGTATTTTCTGTCCCCTTTATTATGTTGTGCCTCCTTCATATGGCAGATTTGGTTACTCCAGCCCTATTTAAGCATCCCTTTGTTCTTTGTTGGCAGGTCAGTTTTGTTAGATTTCAGATGACCTCATTTAAGTTGGGCCCAAATTTGTTATTTATCTTTTGATTTATTTTTCATCCATCCATCCATCTTCTTCCGCTTATCCGGGGTCGGGTCGCGGGGGTAGCAGCCTAAGTAGGGAGGCCCAGACTTCCCTCTCCCCAGCCACTTGGAGCAGCTCCTCCGGGGGAATCCCAAGGCGTTCCCAGGCCAGCCGAGAAACATAGTCCCTCCAGCGCGTCCTGGGTCTTCCTCTGGGTCTCCTCCCGGTGGGACATGCCCGGAACACCTCACCAGGGAGGCGTCCAGGAGGCATCCTAACCAGATGCCCGAGCCACCTCAACTGGCTCCTCTCGATGTGGAGAAGCAGCGGCTCTACTCCGAGTCCCTCCCGGATGACTGAGCTTCTCACCCTATCTCTAAGGGAGAGTCCAGCCACCCTGCGGAGAAAACTCATTTCAGCCGCTTGTATCCGAGATCTTGTTCTTTCGGTCATAACCCAAAGCTCATGACCATAGATGAGGGTGGGAACGTAGATCGATCGGTAAATTGAGAGCTTTGCCTTTTGACTCAGCTCTCTCTTCACCACGACAGACCGGTACAGCGCCCGCTTCACTGCGGACGCTGCACCTATCCGCCTATCGATCTCACGCTCCAGTTTTCCCTCATTCGTGAACAAGATCCCGAGATACTTAAACTCCTCCACTTGGGGCAGGACCTCCTCCCCGACCCGGAGAGGGCATGCTACCCTTTTCCGGCTCAAGACCATGGCCTCGGATTTGGAGGAACTGATCCTCATCCCGGCCGCATCACACTCGGCTGCAAACCAAATTTTTTTTTTTTTTTCATTGAAATTTAATTCTTTTAGCAATTTTTTGGAACTGTTAAATTGAAATATATATTTTTTGGCTATTATTCGAACACATTTGTCCTTATTTAAGTCTGGTCCCTCACAGTTGGTGTCAGGAGTGGGATTTTGTTTTTTAAAGACCGTGTAAAGTAAAATTAAATGTGTGTTTTGAGTTTGTCACACGGCATAAATATGTGTTATTAATCACCCATATAAATCTGACTGATTAAAAACATTGTTTACCTTATAAAATTAAGTCTCAAAAATAATGAAAAAACATAATTGTGCCCTGGTCTGAAACGCTGGGGGCGTGTCAGCGCGTGGGCGTGGTTTCAGCGCAGTACTGCGCCCGTGTCCTGCACCCTGAAGATGTTCGCGAAGGCTGGCAGCCTAATTGGAGTTCTCCAGCCCTACTCATTTGAACCTCCAGAGCCAGACTCAGACTCTGAGTCAGACAGTGACCACTGTGACGGTCGGCATCGTTCTTCACAGCCTGAGCTGTGTGTGGAGAGGCAGACAGGTGCAGCAGAGATCCAGTAAACCTGCTCTGTTTTTATCTGAGTTCTGGCTGTAACAGCAGCTCCTTTTTCCAAGAGTTACGCTGTTTTTAGTGCACAAACAACTCTGGTTTTGTTTTTAAAGTTGAGGACACAACTATAATTCATAACTCCGCTGTTATGTGTTTAATAATAAGCGCTATTTTAGAAGATGAGCGGACTCGCTGCACCCGGTCCGACCCGGTCACATCGCATGCGGGGTCTGTGTTGGTGATTAAAATATAGAGTAATCACGTTGATAACTAAGTATGCAATGGACCTGTCGCATTTTCTTAGCAAAAAAGGAGCTATAGCTATTGCTATCTGATGCTATCTGCGATTCGCGAGTGAACGGCTCCACCGAGGCGAAGAAGTAATTTATACGGCTGGAGCTGCAGGGGGTGGGGCTATACTTAAGAAGACCGCGTGACGAAACGCGGTCACATTTAAAACACGCCTAAAAAATCCTGAAACAGACATATCGTTTTACACAGTTTGATCTATAA
>JBBPBX010085767.1:0-15027 GCA_038048925.1 Garcialebias charrua | reverse complement strand
GTGTCATTTTAACTGCAGTAAACACATTTAAGTAAAAGTTGTCTGTTTGAAAAAAGGAGCATTAGACACAACTAACAAAGGAATAGATCACTTCAACTCGTTTGTCATCAACTCTAGTTAAAATATTGTCTAGTCAATCTTGTAATGGATCAACAATGAACAATACTTTAACTTCCTGACAACATTTTCAAAACTTGGACCTGAGTGTCGAGACATTTGGAGAAATCTCTTGTCTCCTAACATCCCATGAACTGACACATTTTAATATTGCAGCAAGAATTTCTTGTTCAAGTTCAGAAGAAGTTGGTTTTCAAAGTTTTTGAGTCCATGTCTGGCTCTTTAGGGAGAGAGAATCTGTCCTGCTGTACTGAACAGTCTTTCAATAGTCTTTCAATAATAGTCTTTCACTTTTGTGTTGTTGTTATTTCTTCACAGCTCACATCATGGACTTTCCTCATGGATGGACGTGTGTCCACTCTGTCCTGCCTCTGTCGTCCAGGACATCAGTCCTGCCTGTCTCTGGTGTCCTTCCATCTGCCTCCATCCATCACCTGTGTCAACACCTTCTGCATGTATGACTGCTGCAAAAACAAACAAAAAAACACCTGTTCTGATGGACAGAACTGCTCACATCAGGACCACACCACTGAGCCCACACCTGGCCTAAAATGCTCCCATCATTCATGGTTGAGCACTGGCTAAGCAGTTCCATCTGATCCAGGTTTGAACTTGAGAAAAACATCAGTGTCTACCTACACTTCAGTCAAAGTAAGGACATTTTGTTTCCTTGTTTCCTTTTTCTGCTGCTTCTAGCTTTTTTTAGAGTTCATGGACTTTTTCATGCACATGGACTGCACACAAACACAAACACCACATGGACTGCACACAAACACAAACACCACATGGACTGCACTGGTTTCAAAAACATGATGGTTGCATGGATGTGATTTTCGGCTGATTTGGTGCTGATTCATGTCAATAAGCTGGTGCTGCTGCTGCTGCTGGATGGATGGATGGATGGATGGATGGATGAATGGATGGGAGTTCCTGCTGATTTGCTGGATTTTGATGTTAACAGCTCCTGCTCAAAGAGAAGTGTTCATGTTTCATGGTTGAACTCATTTGCAGATTATGGCTGAGAACTGTTCAGGAAGAGATTTGTACTGTACAGTATTTTGTATGCTTTGTCTGTGCTGGAAAAAACATTACAGTACTGTACCTGTACAGTACATGCTGTACTGGTTTTGTGTGTTTATGGATGAATGTGTGGTATAATGTGTTATGTAAGTGTTTGTAAATAAAGTTCTGTGCATGTTTATGGCACAGGATGTCCGCTTGTTCAGTCTCATGCCGTTAAATGTGTGTGCGTCGCTCCGTTAACGGTATAGCCGCGACCTACGTCAGAAATGCGGACCTACGACAGGCACATGTTTTTGGTCCGCGAGATACGGCAGAATCGACCTAAGTCACACCCGTAGGTCCGGATCCCTGACGTAACTCGAGGATTCCCTGTATAGCCCCCCTGGTGAAAATGTCACGAGCCGCCACTGGAAGGAATATTCGGGTGCTTGGTTTGAAAGAAGGCATTGAGGATGGCCCTGGAGCTTTAAAATTATTTGAAAAATGGCTGCCTGAGTTTCTACATGTCGAGACCAAGAGCGGTCGGATCAAGTTGGAGGGGGCACACCGCACACAGGCTTTGCAGTCTGGACCTTCACAGAGACCAAGACCTGTGCTGATCACGTTTCACAACTATCGGGACAAACAGCAAGTACAGGAAACCCTCGAGGTATGACACCCGCGACCTACGGCAACTCAGACTTACGATTTCATCATATTTAATAAAAATATGATAAAAAATATATATATATTATTATTTTTTGTGTGTGTTTAAATGTTATTAATTTCATGTGTACAGCACTTTGTTGCAGCTGTGGTTGTTTTAAATGGCTTTATAAATAAAGTATAATTATTAATATTATGTTTTTATTACAATTTTATCGTATTTACGCAACTTCCGGTCGTTTCCGGTCGCCATTTTACAATTGTCTACTGCGGTCAATGGAGCTCCGCCATAGAGGCTCCTGTCAGCTGGCTCTGGAGGACCGTGTGCCCGATCAGGGTTGCCTCATACGGATAAATTAGCTGGAAACACTCTGTCAACTCTGTGGACGTCTCAGGTCCGGAGGAGCAGCCGCCGATCGCCCCGCGATCGCTGCCACAACGCCGCCCGACATGCTAACGACAGCAGCTAACAGAGCAGCTAACACAGGCGAAGACACCGAGCCGACATGCCGCGGAGGGGCCATCTGCGGCCGGGAGCTCGCCGCAAATGTCCGCCTGGCAGTCGGGGGACACCGAGCTAACGCGGAGATACAAAGCCGACAGCCTTTTTGAATGAACTGACATGCTAACCATTGCTGCTAATGGCGGGGCCTAACCGTAGCTAACGCCGAGCAGCTTGTTTTGGATGGAGGAACATCGCGGAGAAACGGCTTTCAGTAAGTTTTTTTTTTCTGGCTCCAAATGTATGAAGTTAAGAAGCTAACAGTCCTTCTTTTAAACAGTTTTGACCACGTGTGTGCGTGTGGAGCGTAAGGAAGCTGGGGGAGCTCGGACGGGTGCGAGCTGATGCTAAAAGACGAAGGCAGGCTTTGACCAGCTCAAAGTAAGACATTATATTTTTTATTTATTGTACAGTATTCATTTACTGTACAGTTCTGTGCATGTTTATGGCCTAGTATGTCTGCTTGTTCAGTCTCATGCCGTTAAATATGTGTGCGGCGCTCCGTTAGCGGTATAGCCATGTCAGAAACGCGGACCTACGACAGGCATGTGTTTTCGAGGTACGACAACATTGACCTAAGTCACACCCGTAGGTCCCAATCCCTGACGTACCTCGAGGGTTACCTGTACTTGAAGCCGCGCAGCGTGCGGGGAGCGGAGACCAGCCCCTGATGTACCAGAACTCCAAGATACTGTAATGTTTTTCCAGGATTTCTCTGCAGACACCATGCGCAGACGGAAGGAATTCGACGCAGTGAAGAGACGGATGAGGGAGGCAGACATCCAGTACTCTCTTCTATACCCGGCTAGGCTGAGGATTGTGCGCGATGGGGAAGTAAATATTTTTATTTCTCCAGATAAAGCATTGGAATTTATGGACAGTTTGGGCTGACTAGCTATCAGCTTAAAATTAAGGAAGCAAACGCTCTGGACCGGACAGTATCAGGGGCTTGATGTCTAAATGCTTCATAATTCACAACGACGTGAGTAACTATTTTGATCTATTTTTATTTGCTCTGTTCAGCTATACTGTATATATATACATATTTTTTTTTTTTTTTTACTTTAGTGGTGCACAGCAAACGATGGAGAGGTGATCGACTCTCTCTTTTACGGAAGCGTATTGCATTCAACCATGAAAATATTTTTTTGGAGCTTATGTAGTAAAAACGTGATAATTATGTAGTAAAAACGTGATACTAAGTAGTAAAAACGTGATAATTATGTAGTAAAAACGTGATACTAAGTAGTAATAACGTGATACTATGTAGTAAAAACGTGATACTATGTAGTAAAAACGTGATAATTATGTAGTAAAAACGTGATAATTATGTAGTAAAAACGTGATACTAAGTAGTAATAACGTGATACTATGTAGTAAAAACGTGATACTATGTAGTAAAAACGTGATAATTATGTAGTAAAAACGTGATACTAAGTAGTAAAAACGTGATACTATGTAGTGAAAACGTGATAATATGTAGTTAAAACGTGATAATTATGTAGTTAAAACGTGATACTATGTAGTGAAAACGTGATACTTATGTAGTTAAAATGCGATACTAATTCAGGAGGAGCGTTTCCTTTAAATAGAGTAGACCTGCAGACTTCCACATATGTCAGATAGGACAATGGTTAAGACCACTGCCTTTCATGCAGATGACCCAGGTTCGAGTCCAACCTGGTCTGACTGATTTTTTTTTTCTTCTTTGGATTATTTATATAATAATATTTATGCTGAAAATACTTTGCTTATCAGCGTGATTGGGGTGTAATGTGGTTAAGTGACGTCTTAATTTATTAGGCTTCATGCTGTCCGCTGCTAATATTTTAAGACATAACAGACACACCGGTCTTTCCTCATCTCCCACCTTTGTCACAGTGAAGCCAAGCGCTAAATATGCTTTCTTATTATCTTCGTCTGTCTTCGCCTTTCTTTTCATCCCTGTTAAATATTTCTCCATGCTGTATCTTCACTGCACTTTCTAAAACTTCTCATGCGCTGCTGTGGCTTCTTACTCTGTGAAAAAACTATTCACTCTCGCCCCCATTCCTGTGCTCACTCAACATTATGCATTTAGACAATAAGGGCCTGGGTTAGAGTTGGAGTGGAGGGGAAACTGGTATAATGCCAGCCTTTGCTCCTTCTCTTTCCCTTTTAATTACACTTTAGAACAACACTCACCAACAGTACATTTGGGGACGGGGGTGTGTGTGTCGGGGTCTTGATTTGTTAATTTCGATTTTATTTATTTATGTATTTATTTATATATATATATTATTTATTTATTTTTCTCTTACCCCCCCCTGGTTGCCTGGCGGACATTCTGGGGATGGGCTGTCAGGGGTTGTGCTGGGGTGTGGGGGGGTTCGGGGCCTGCGGGTTCGCCGTGGGCGGGGCTGGCAGTGCGCTCCCCCTGGGGCTGCTTGGACTCGGGTGTCCTGTCCTGTCGGCAGGGCGCGGGATGGGCCGGATCTTGGATATCTGCTACTCTCCACCCCAGAATGAATGGGCCTACCTCCTGGGTTTGGATGTGGGCTGCCCCACGCAGGGAGCAGGTACATGTCTTGGACCTAGGGGGTATAGAGTGTGCATCGGGATTATGAATGGAACATGTCGTTATTGTTTGTCTTTGTGTGACTGAGGGTGAGGATGAGGGTGGGTCTGAATGAGTATATCTGTGTATGAATGTTTAAGTGTCAGGCTGGGTTTTGGACTGCCCCCTCTCTGATACTTCCGAGGCTACTTAGTGTCGCGCTCCTGCCACGTGGCCCCCCCTGGTAGGTGTTCCCTTGCCTGCGGGCGTGCTTGGGGCCCTCACTATCTGGGGTTGGGCGCTTGGGCGTTTGTCGGCTCGGCCTGGTGGCTGCCTGGTGGGGCTCGTGCCCTCTGGTCCGGTCGGGTCTGGGCCCGAGGGGTGGGCGTCCCCGGTGCCCGAGCCTCGGTGACCGGCCCTGGGGCTACGTCGGCGCAGCGGGCTCCGGCGGGGGCCTGTGAATTTGTCGCGGGCGACACCGGGGGGTCATTGTATGTGGTCGCTGGTAGGGGTTCGTCCAGTTCTTCCCCTTGGTAGGATCTGGGGAGTGGGCTAGTGGCTCGTCCTGTTCGGGCAGTCCTGGGGACTCTGGGCTCGGGGTCCTTCCTGGGGTCTTGGGCTTTGATCGCTCCTTCGTCTGCCTCGGGCTTTGGGGGGACGGATCTCTGATGCTTCACAGTCGCTACTAAATGTTCTATTGGAGGAACCTTATACACTTATGCATGCTCACAACCACACACAAATGGATGCAGGGATGTATATATATATATATGCAGATATGTAGATGGGTATATAAATGAATATAAAAGTATATGTATGTATACTACTGTATATATATATATATCTGTAGATATGTAGATGGGTATATATATAAATGAATATAAAAGTATATTGTTTGCTTTTCTGATAATCAGCGAGGTAATCACAAGGTGCGTGACACGCCCTCACTGCAGCCCACCTGCTAACAGGGTCTATTGAACCAGTCCCGGAGTTTGGGTATTACCTTGAACTACGTGGGACAGCTTCCGACTGAAGGCTGTCGATGGGAGAATTCATCTGGACTATTCACCTCCTAGCTTCCACAAGCCACACCCCTTTTTCACCTTGCTCCTCCCTCCACCTCAGCAGCCGGGGACCGGAGGGTTTAGTACAAGGCAACTCGTGTTAACGGAGGCTTCTCCCGTGTTTAAGCTCGCTATTGTTACTGATCCAGTTAATTTTAGGATCCAGGAGATCGGACCCTGGGGTATTGTTTTAATATAACCTTAGGTGCTAATGCTTAACCTTTAAAAACCTCCTAATATTTGATATTATCTTTGTGAACCAAACACATTTCCATGGACAAGTGGGTGATGAATAAAAGTCAAGAATTTTACGTTTTGTTTATTTTAATCAATTGACCTTTCGCAGAAGCCCCGCCCCCTTAGTTACTGTTGCTACGCCCGTCAAGCTTTCTGTAGCCGGTGAGTGTTAGCGCGTCATGACGGGGATAGCTTGTATACCAGTGCGTGTTAGTGACTCATTTTGGAGCAATACCAGCGCAATATCCTCCAGATCAAGGCAAAAGGGGTTACAATATGCAGTGGAGGGATATATTCAAAATATTACAGTACGTTACGAAGGAGACACAACGATCCTTGAGGCTAAAGCATACCGGTCTCAAGCAAAATCTGAGAAACCCCATGACCTTTACCTCAAATGCAACCAGAATACGCTTGTGGACCAGTCCTGCTCCTGCACTGCAGGGTAAGTTTTCTTTTTCAAGTTCTATTTTTTGTTAGTTAAGTACTGTAAAAGTCAAATTTATTAAGTAATACCGGTAAGTTAGCTCGGTAAGTTAAGCTAGTAACTGTATTCAGAGCAGAGGCTAGCTTGTTACTCTGTTCATGGATCTACCTTAGATTATATGTTTTTATTATATATTATATATATTATTTAATATATATATTATTTATTATTATATTATAGCACTCGTGCATTTATTGTAAGTAGTTGTAATCAAACATGTTCAACCCCCACAATCTCAACAGACATTAGTAGTGTGGATGACAAAAACACTTCATTGAACTAGCTTTTACTGATACATATTTGAATCATTGTGACAACAAAAGTTTACCTAAGTTTGAAGTTTAAATAAAAATAAAGAAGTATTTTAAGACATTTGAGTGTGCAGTATTAATCAACCCCTAAACATAGTATTTTGTGGTGCATCCTTTAGCTTTTATAACTGCCAATAAATGAGTTGTTAAGTGCTGACAAACTTTCCACACCTCTAGTCTCGGATTTTAGTCCATTTTCCCTGTGCTGTTTGGAAAAAATTGAATGAAAAACTTTAAATGATAAAACATTAAAATGATTGGGGTGTTGAATAATTTCGATTGCAGGTGTAGCTAGTTACATTATTGTCAAAAGCATTAAATAGAGCTTATGCTACTGTTTTCTTAAAACAGGTTACCAGGTTTTTGCTCACATATTGTGGGCCTTATGCACACCGTGGACCTGTGCCGTGCAAGAAATGCTGACATCTCATGCACAAGCCAGCCCCAGCAGTGGCACAAAGCCAGGGGGAAGAAAATTCATGGACAACCTGTAAGCAGTGTGGTGGTAGCCAAGGCCAAAGTGAACCGCAAGCGGAAACCCATCATGTCCAGTTTTATCCACAATAAGTATGTTTTTTTTCTTCACCTATACTACAGCAACATTGTTAGTCACACTGTTCAGTGTATTCCTGTGCACTGTGACATCAGACAATACTCACCTCCAAATTATTTTTTCATAGGAAAGAGTTAGGTACAGGAGCATATAGTCTACTGAGGGAGATGTCAGATGCACCCATAAGCTATATCACAGATGCCTCTGCACCAGAGGTTGAAGTTGGAGGCAAGAAGTATGCTGTGGGGTGCGGACTAAGCCACCAGGTGAGAAGCACAGATTTGAAACCCAGTCTTCAAGTAGCACTTCTTGATGTTGTGCAAAAAACAAATCTCTTCAGGTTTGTTGTTTCATTAAAAAAAGCAATTTACATATTATAATAAGGTGCTTGCTTATGTGATAAAAAGAGAAAAATAATTTGCATCAGGCTGACAGATACAGTAATATAGACATAAATACATTGAGGACTGAGCCACATAGTATCCAGAAATCTTTATTTGTCTAGCATCTTCCACAGCTCATGTAAACAGACAGCTTAACAGTGGTGATTAAAAAAACATGTTAAGTGTAAGTCATGTGATTTACTAATGGATGCTACTACTGTCCCTTCAGTATGTGTGGCTGGAAGTTTGAAAGCATGCTTACCACATACCAGATGTGATTTATGATTCCTAATCTTGTGTTAGGAATTTTACCAGACACTATCTTGAACTTTTTTATTTTAGCAATAGCCCGCTCTATGTGCACCCTGTGCTTTGCAATACGCTTTGTCTCCAGAACATCTCCTGCTGGCATTTGCCTCTTGGACCTCGAAAATGGTGGCATGTTTAACTGCAGTCCGATTGCTTTAATTTCATCCTCAATCAAAAAACCCTTATCAGCCATTACGCCATCCCCTTTTTGCAAATAGCCATTGTCTATAAGTGTCTCTAGTAAGGGGATGATTCCACACTGTCTGACAATCTCCTTGTCAGACATGGATCCTGTGAAGAGAACAGATGAAAAAATGACAGCACCACGGGGGTCACAGGCAACGAGTGATTTCAGGGTGTTGGTGTTTTTGTAATTTGAAAAGCTCTGACTTTGTAACACCAGTGATGTTGGCCTTTCTATTTTCAGCTCTGTGCAGTCTAATATAGCAAATGTAGATGGGTAGTCGGCTTTGTAGGTTTCAGGCATGTTTTGCATAATGACGTCTCTGTGAGGCCAAATGGGTAATTCACCCAAAATATCAAACATATAATGAATCCATGAATTGAAAATATTACTTGCTGCTTGCATGTGTATATTAAATCTAAATGCAAGGCTTTTCAGATCTTCGTTGTTGCGGAGTTTAATTAAAACAAACAGCAGCTGACTACGAAGGGGCATCTCCCTAATGTCCCAATCATTACGTTTGTATGTTAGGGGTACATTTACTTGAGCGGCGTGGGGATCATTTTGGATGTCAAATATTGTGCACAGTTGGTTGAATCGTTTGTATGTAAAGCCAGTACTGTATTCAAACATTTTTGGGATTTTACTGCTTTCAAGGAGTTCAGGTGTCAGACTTTTCTTTTTAAGTGTGTCAATTTGTGCTTTCAGGTTTTGTATTTCAGTTTCTTGTAATGTCAATTTCAATTTCATGTTGTTGTTTTCCTCTTCTAATTTCTTTTCCTTCTCCGTCCCCTGCTCCTCTTCCATCTCCTGCACCTCTTCCGTCCCCTGCTCTGGGGGTTGCTCTGGACTATCTGTAAAGAAAAAAAGTTGCATTTTAATGATAATTTATATTTTTCATCTTTTACAGCTGCCACTTATTGTCCAAATTGATCTTGGAGCAGCTCCTGTCAGCCAACCAGATGACTTGCCCAACTTTCCTCTGCCGCACCAAGCCACCAGCTTCTGCACTGCTCTGAATGAGAGTGCCACGCAACATTACACAGAACTGAGCATTTCATTGGCTGATTCTATCACTCTGGAAAGGGAAACTAGAGCACAGAGCACAAACTATTTGTGGTTCCATGCAAGGTCTGCCCGAATCACATCAACTTCATTTAAAAGAATCTGCTCTAGAAGAGCCGACCATGAAAAACTTGCTACAAGCTTAAAGAGTGCAGCAGCAGTACAAACAAAGGCCATGAAGAGAGGTGTAGAACAAGAGCCCAATGCAGCCATACATTACACTATTCTCACAGGTAATCAAGTGTATCCATGTGGTTTTGTTGTAAATCCCCATGCCCCACATCTTGGTACATCACCTGACCGTAAGGTGGTAGAGAGGGCAGGGAGTGAACGCCCAAGCTATGGGCTTTTAGAAATTAAGTGCCCTTCTAAGAACAGCTTCACAGAGTGCCCCTACCTTTACAAGCAGGCAGATGGTACCTATAAACTAAAAGAGTGTCATGCCTACCATTACCAAATAATGGGTCAGCTTGGGCTCACAGGTATGTCATGGTGTGATTTCTTTATTAAATGTGAAGAGGACTACCACCTGGAAAGAATACACTTTGATGTTGCAAAATGGGAAGAAATGAAGAGCAAGCTTGATGTATTTTTCTTTGACTACTATGTAACATGCCAGTGAAATAAATCAGTTATTTCAGTACTTTTGGATTTTGTTCCATTGCATTCGACATTGTTGTATGATTGTTTGTTTCAGCCTCTCAGAGTGAATGTTATAATAAAATGAGAGAGATTCACTGCCAGAAATTTATTTCTGCGTATTCCATCATTCAGCACAATACAGAGAGTTTAGATATCCAGGGCAGCCTTACAATCATTTTAAAACAGTACTAATTAACAATATACATCTCACTCACCATAGTCATCAGCATGCTGTTGACTCTCTTCTTCATCATCATCAGCACAAGATGTGGAGCTGGAAGCATTCGGCTCAATGAAACTGCATCTGTATACACATTTTGTACATGATTGTTATTGATTAAACCTGCAAGTTGGTAAACATGTTCTTATTTACAGTGACTTAAGTGCAATATACAAGTATTCAATTCCCATTTACTACTGTATTTTTTAATTGTCTATTTACCTGCTGCTCTTTAAAGTGGTGTAACATTAAGTGCAACTAGCCATAGTTATGTAGCTAGTGTATTTTAAATATAATATAACTAGCATGAAGGCATACCGATGTTTGGGTGGCTTTCGACAGCCTCCAAGTTGCTCCCTGGTCTGGTTCTGCACTTGTAATGCAACTACTGGGTTGGGATACTCAGGGGTGGGCTTTCCATTTACAAAATGCTAAATGACAGATATAAAAAAAAACGATTCAAGATGCTTGTTAAAAGAGAAAATGTTAATTAGCTAGTCAAGTTTATGTAGTGAAACTGACTAAACATGATATCGTATAGGGTTCACAGCATCGAGACCCGACAGTGAACTAATGTAAACATTCGCTAAAGTTAGCTAATGCTAATGAGCTTACTAAACGTAAGAGGGTAATCTTCTAAAAATTATATCCAAAATAATACACAACAATGAATATTAATAATAACCTTTCTTGAAATTATAATTATTACTTCTAGAGCAGGACAGTCACAATGAATGTTTGTCTTACCTTTGAGCATACATACGAATGCTTGTTTATCTTCGAGACATTAAGCTGGGAGTGAGGCCTTCCACACTGTTTTATCCATTGTTGACACCGTTCCAGTTGTGTTTTCGGCTTTGGGAAGGGAAAAAACAAGACTCCACCAGACAAACTCTTGGGATACCTGCTGTCTGATTTACACAATCCATAGGCGCATCGCTTCACCATCTTGTAGAATGTCGGACCTAGCTTACATAGCCGGAGATGCTAGTGACGTGTGATTGGACAATGGCCGGTTGGGGTCGGGGTTTTGCGAAAGGTCAATTACGTTCAGTCTTTTAAAATGGCAGCTAATAAATATATTTTTGAGGTCTTTAGCCTGCTAAAATATAAACACCGTACCATGCGGGTCTGTTCGCCGCTGCATTTCCGGTGCTGCGCGTGCTCGTTTTGTTTTCATCAGACAGAACCCCGGTAACTGGTGTTGGCTTTGATTCTTATCCGCCCCAGAATTCGTTTTTTGGTTCACTTTGGAACAGAAAGGAGAGATACACTTACACACGACAGACGCTCCCTTAAAGTTCCAAACCAGTTTAATTAATCATAAGTTAAAAGTCACAGAATACATTTGTTCTATTCCTAACATCCATTACATTTTGTTAAAAACGTGGACAGTGAGAGAAAAAGAGAGAGAGAGAGAGAAAAGAAGGGAGGAGGGGGGAGAGAGGGGGACAGGGAGAACATACAACCTGATCCGTGCGCTCACTTCTGCCTTGCTGTTGGATGATGGAAACTTTTTATACCCTTTTGTGGGGGTTCCCTGCTTTAAACTGACTCTTCGGTGGGGGTTTTGTTTCAGAGACTGTTGTCCCCCCTTTATTGCCAGAAGACAGGAAATACCACTGCCTCCCTTCAGCTTGCTCGGGTCTCCCCAAGCCCCTGGGGGATGGGCATGAGACACATCGATGACTAAAATAAATGTACATTTATTGCCGAGTACTTATAAACATGCACACTCTAATAACCACTAAATGACCAATTAATGTAACTGGACATTAAATTACATTAAAGATCATACCCTACACACATATTTAGAGCTGTTCTTGTTACTTTCTAACTGAACAAACATGCAGAGCCAGAGAGTGGCTTTCAGTGGACTTCTCCCCTGTCATATATTCTACAAAGTCGTAAAACTGACAGGACAAAGAGGCACCAGCTATATTATCATCCCCAAGCCTCACCAGAACAGATCTGCCTGTGTCCTTTAGTAAATCTTTATCACTCTACAAAAGAAACTGATAATTTGAACACCATATGAAAAACTCCTTCAAAATAAATATAAAACACGAAGAAAAATATATTTTTATTTCACAACAATCCCCCTTTGGACCTCATTCTGCTGAGGTCCATCCCAAAAGAAATAAAATCACACACCTGATACCGCAGCTAAAACGCATATATTCACAATATTCAATCAGTTCTTTTCAAAATCCTCCAAGTTATAGTTTTTTTAACAAAAACAGTTGTCTCATCACTTCAGGGATCCCGTTTTTCCAGAGTGGACGTGATAAGTCTAACCGTCAAAGACCTTAAACAAGGCACGCAGCAGCACCCGCAGGTTATAAGTATGCCTAAGAAAATAGCCAATGATACCATTATAGATACAAACACCTGTTTCCAGTGACCGAAGATCTTTATCAGCCAATTGTCCAGTGGGTCGTCCAGACCCGAATGAATTTATTAATATGCAAATTGTAGAATATAAGGAAATATATGCAAACTATGAACGATATTAATAGTAAGCGCTTAGGATATTGCAGAATTATGAACCTTGAGTTCCCAAATTCATCCTCCAGCAGTAAGGCAGTTGTCTCCCTTGAACACACAAAAATAGAGAAAGAACACCAGATTTATATCATCATCACAGAAACATTAATATACTTTTTACACGTACTCAGGGGCATTCCCCTTGGGTGCTCGGGAATGTCCTCCTATGTTCCCGAGTTTTCTTCGTGTAATGTGAGACTCTAATATGTAGTGTTTTTATCGTTTTAGGTGTCTGTTCTATGTGTGCATATTCCTAGCACCGAGTGGCTCCATTAAACAGAGTCCTTCTGAGCCTCGCACGCAACTTACTCGGCTACTTTCGTCTATCAAGGTACAAGAGTTCGAATGCGAGCTCCTCTTGTTGTCCAGCCCAATCCTTTAGCTCCTTCCTGGTTCACGGGCTGGAGCACACTGAACCGTGTGGATCCCCTGGCATTGACACGCACTGCCTGTGGTGTGCGTTCAGCGACCCCCCACGGGTCCTTCCTGACCAGGGCTGTCTGGTCTTGCCTCCCTGGGACTCCGTTGAGAAAACTCCCTCAGCTGGAGCATTTCCAGGAACCACCTATCATAAACAGAATGTGCCACAGCAAACAACACCCAATCAATTATAAATCAGTAGTACAAAGAATGAATCATGCATGTTAGTTGGTTTGGAAGAGGCTTAATCTTCATTAGGGTTAATTATGAGTAGTTTTAAGGCGGTTCATACTTACAAAAAATACTGTACCTTTTCACTCAGCTTATAGCAGAAATTACACACATAACAATAACATCACAAGCGGCGGCAGAGCATAATTAAAAAATAACATAGCAAGCGGCGGCAGAGCATAATTAAAAAATCACATAGCAAGCGGCGGCAGAGCATAATTCACAAAACATTGTACACCTGTGGTTCTATACACCTTTTTCCTGAGTCAATAAGTCACATGTCGTCTAGTCAAGTCAATTGCTATAAATCTACAGAACCATCATATTTCTAAACATCCTCTGATCAGGTCCACTTCAGGTTTGAGTGGTTTGAGCCTGCAGGCAGGAATCATTTCCAAGGGGGGGTCCCCCATCCTGCTTCACACACATTTCACAGAGGGGAAAAAAAAACAGTGTTATTAATTGTTCATTCGAAATATGCTTGCATCAATACTCCTTCCCCCATGACATGATTAAAGGTTCAGTATGCAGTTTCTGTAGAACTGCAGCACTTAGAAATATTTTCAACAGGCAAAGCATTCTGATCCCTCCCCCTCAGAGCCATATGTGGCTCTGCCCCCTTGTGGTCTGTTGAATTTCAAATTCAAGCTCTGTTTTTATTGGCTGATTCAAATTCAAGCTCTGTTTTTATTGGCTGGTTACAAACTCTGTTTTTATTGGCTGGAAAATGGCGGGTCACCTTTTCTTTTTAGAAATGCTTATTTACCACCTGGAGAAGCAAGGGGACAATATTTTTTTTAATTTTTTTTCAGAGATTACCTGGCTAACATCAGTCTGTCAGGAGGTAGTGACAGAGTGAAGAAATATGTTCATAAAAAAAGCTACATACTGAAGCTTTAAAGAAAATAAAACGTTCAAGACCGATGCCGCCGCAATATCAACGCAAGTGAACTTTGTTTATAACGCCAATTTATCAGTTATCCTTATTATTCTTTGTATACTAAAATGTATTTACCATCTTTTATTTAATTAGTTATTTCTAGGAACATTTTTCAGCCTAGTTGTTTCTAGGAAACATTTACAATCTAGTTATTTCTAATTAGTTATTTCTAGGGACCAATTTCAACCTTTCTATTTTTAGAAACATCTGTCAGCCCCTTAAAGGTACACTGACATGATCTTTCAACTTTCCAAAAAATGGCACAACATATATAAATATTAAGATTGACCTCTGACCGTTTTTGCTAAAATAATGTTAAATGAATGAAAATTCCTCCCAAAAACAGTTTAAAATTAGCGCCGTTTTTTTAACACGATAAATAGGGATTTCGCCGTCGCAGGATGATGACGTCATGACAAGGAATTTCTCTACTGCGCAGCTTGAAAACAATGGAGGAGCTACAAACTCGATCCGTCCAATTTAGCCATTTAAAAGTTAATATTTTAGCGGATTGTCTGCAGAGAAGCCAAAGTTATTTCCAGTAAACAGCAGGTTATAATTTTTTTTCAGCTCCTGCTGGTTTTTGGAGACTTTTCACTTCATGAGGTGAG
>JBBPBX010085765.1:0-15027 GCA_038048925.1 Garcialebias charrua | reverse complement strand
TGCATATGCCACTTTTTGCCTCTATAACAACATCAACTACTACCTCATACATATACTGTGTACATTAACTCATACGCTGCTTTGCCACTTTGCAAATGTCAATGCTAGAAACCTTTAGTTTATTTTAGTTATACTTTTTATACTCTTTTTTTATACTAGTATGCAAAAACTCAGGACAGTATTATGTTCATTAAATGTTTAATGTTTTAGTTTTAGAGTTGGTGTAAATTTTCATACTCTTATTCCACTATGCAAAAAACTCAGGACAGTGTTAGTTTTACTATTTTATGCTTATGTCAATTATTATATGTTTCAGTGTTTCAATGTTTAGATGTTTACTGTTGCACCGAGGGACTGAGAGAAACGCAATTTCGGTCCTGTGTATGTCCTGTACAGTACATATTGCAGATCTGACAATAAAGTTGACTTTGACTTTGACTTTGACTTTGTTTCGAGTATCTTCTTCTTTAAACTGTTCCCTTTTCCACAGCGAGGCGTGCTCCTCCACCTTACTCTGTCCTCACTCCAACTATTTCCATGTCCTCTGACGGCATCCATACACACTGAACAAAAATATAAACGCAACAATTACATTTTTGTTCCCATTTTTCATGAGCTGAACTCAAGGATCAGACTTTTTCTATGTACACAAAAGGCCTTCTTCTCTCAAATAGTGTTCACAAATGTGTGCTAATCTGTTTGACTGAGCACTTCTTCTTTGCCGAGATGATCCATCCATGCCACTCACCACCTCATTGCTCCAGAACTTTAAAGCACCATGACAGACAGCATCCAACATCTGCAAGGAGCTGGCATTCATGTAAATAACGTCATCATAATCAGTAGCCCGTAGGAAGGTAGCAGCTGCAAGGTGTTTCCTGGAGTTCAGAGTTAAACAACATCTATTTCTAAAAAAGAAACCATGTTTTTATTTCAGTTACTTTATCAAATGTTCAATATGAGGCTTAAAAGAGAGATGTGCATCAATTAAAATTCCCAAGTTTTTGTAAGAATCACAAACTCAATAGGAACACCATGCATGGATGAGATGGGAGGAAGATGGCACCAACTTCCAGTTTGAAAACAACATCCCTTTGGTTTTATCAGCATTTAGCACCAGTTTGAGATGGAACAAGTCTGACTGGATTATGTCAAATGCAGACTGTAAAAGCGGGAAAAACCGCAACTGTTTTAGCTCAACAAAAAGCATCTCTATCGTCAGCATATAGACGCAAGGATGCGTCATGAATGTGTTGACCTACATTATCTATACACATTGTCCTGTACCAATATAACATATCCTACTGTTCTCATACACACAGCTCCGGTACCATCCAGCTCCTCACTGTCATCTCTCCAAGACATTTCCAAACCTCCACTGGTATGTCACCTGGTCTTACTGTCTTCCCTGTCTTCATTCTTTTCAGAGCTTTCTGAACTTCACCCTCACTAATCTTTCCCACTTCCTGTTCCACAGTTTCTATGACCTCCACTCTTCTTTCTCTTCAATTTTCTTCATTCATTAATTCCTCAAAGTACTCCTTCGATTATCCCATCACAGCCTCCTCACGTGTTGGAACATTACCATTCATATATTTAGTATTGTGTTCAAGACAACCTAACCCAAGACCAAGTCAAGACCAAGACCAGAGTGTACCGAGACCGAGACAAGACTAAGATTTTTAGGGTCCGAGACCAAGTCAAGACCAAGACCAAGGGAGGGTGAGACCAAGTGGAGACAAAGACCTCAAATTAAATAAATAAAATATAAAACTTTGTTATTTTTTATAAAAGTTACATACTGCAACTTTAAGTTTGCTTTTGAATGAATATATCAAATTTTATAAAATTTCAAAGCTACCAAGCTACAAAGAAATCAGACATTCAGTGACCTCACTCACCCAGCACACTCACTCTTTGCACCACTCCCCTCGGGACGGAGGTTGAGGAGCATCAAATGTAGAACCACTAGACTGAGAAACAGCTTCTACCCTGAGGCTGTCAGACTCATGAATAAATAAATAATAAGAATAAACACTGCAAAATGTCACATCATACTGATACTGATCTGTTTCTTGTTGCTGCGTTCATCTGTGACCATCTGCTCATGTTCGTGCTGCTGTTTATAATGATGTTTTTCTACTACATTAGGGCTTAGTGTATTACTAGCTGATGTGATGTCTCTCTTAGTTAATCCTAGATGTTATTATTGTATTTCTCTTGCATTTGTTGTTGGATGTAACTGGGACCCTGTGTACATAATCTCGTTTTCAACACATGTACTACATGCGGTGCAAATGACAATAAATTCTCTCTGACTCTGACTCTGACTCTGACCTAACTTCATGCGATTCAACAATAAAATGAAACTGTTAGATTGGAAGCAGTTTCATCACATGACAAGTCTTAAAAAACTGCAGTGGTAAATCACTCTTCATACGTCTGGACTCAAAACCAACAATAACCATCTAG
Source organism: Garcialebias charrua (assembly GCA_038048925.1). Lineage (NCBI taxonomy): Eukaryota > Metazoa > Chordata > Actinopteri > Cyprinodontiformes > Rivulidae > Garcialebias > Garcialebias charrua. The sequence goes on along the minus strand of JBBPBX010085765.1, from coordinate 12,555 downwards.
TTGCATTGGTTACATGAATAATATTTGTGGTTTAAATATGCACATTTTATAACTGATGATTTGGCAGACATCTTCACCCAGACAATCACTTCTCACTTTCTTGGAGTGGCCAGTGTTGCCAGATAGTCGAGGTTTTCCAGACCAAAAATCTATTAAAAACCACCATATCAGACAAAAATCTGCCCAGTCAATATATTGTTACAGTATATTTACTGTTTGAACATGAACACACATCAGTACAAGCCAAGGTCATTTAACAATATGTGGCAAAATGCAACAATTCAACAAAAATCTTCCCAGAGTTCCCAGCAAAATCAGAATGAAAACCGCCCAACTGGCAGTAAACCACCCAATCTGGCCACACTGGGAGTGACGCGTGCGAGTGAAAGGGGATGGGCGTGACAGCAGTAACAAAAAAATGTATTTAGCAATGAGTCACGTTATCACTTGGATTTGAATCAGAATGTTTTGCATTCAATAAGAACAAAAATGTTAACAAATAAACTGGACAATATTCTGGCAGTTTGGTGATATGTCCACAGTTGTTGTGGTCTTGACTGGTCTTGAAATAAAATCCTGAGTCCTCAATGTCCAAGACTGAGACCAAATGCAGTCGAGTCCGAGACAAGACCAAGACCATCAAAAAGAGGTCTTGAGACCAGTCTTAAGACCAAGATTGGTCTCAAGTACTACAACACTACCTATCTTTAACAAGCTTAACCTGCTGCACATCCTTTCCAGCCTGATCCCTCTGTCTCGCCAATCAGTACAAGTTATTTTTCATTCATTCATTCTACCTTTATTTATACAGGTTAGTCTCATTGAGCCTCGAGGACTCATTTACAAGAGGGACTTGTTTTTAACAAAGAATGATGACAACAGACAATAATCTCACCCTCTTTAGTGTCCAGCCTCCCATACAACTCATCATACACCTTTTGATTTGCCTTTGCTACCTCCCTCATTGCTCTATGTCCCATCTCCTTATAGCTGTCTCCTCTCTTCAGACCTCTCAGTCATATTTCTTCTTGGCTAACCTGTTTCTTTGAATAACTTCCTGCACTTCACTATTCCACCACCAGGTTTTCTTATCTTTTCTCTGTCCAGATGACACACCAAGTACCTTCCTATCTGTCTCTCTAGTTACTGTTGCTGTTCTCTTTTTTCTTTTTCATTCCTCAGCTTCCTCCATTTGGTCTTCTTCTCTGATTTTACTCTTTTTCTCTTCTTCACAACAACAGCCATTCTACACAAACCATCTGATGCTGTCTGGCCACGTTCTCCCCTGCCACAACCTTACAGTCTCCAATCTCCCTCAGGTTTCCTCTTCTACACAAAGTACAGTATAGTTTACCAAGTTATAATGATCTAATAACCAGTGGTGGGCACCAGACCGCCAGGGAGCGCTAAAGCGCTAATCCGCTGATAGCGGACCTAAACAAATTTTTTTCATTCAACCTTTATTCATACAGGCTAGCCTCGTTGAGCCACGGGGACTCATTTACAAGAGGGACCTGTCTCACTCACACCCAGGATCAATTTAGAGTCACCAATCAGCCTAACATGCATGCTTTTGGTCTGTGGAAGGAAACCGGAGTACCCGGAGAAAACCCACGCATGCACGGAGAGAACATAGAAACTCCACCCAGAAAGGCCCCCGGACCGGGATTTGAACCGGGGACCTGCTCGCTGAGAGGCAACAGCTCTACCAGTTGTGCCACCGTGCTGCCAATTTGTTAGCGCTATAGCGGATTGACTAACTTTAAAATTCATAAGCGGATTTGCGCTATTTTTATTTAAAATGCAGTACTGCTAATAACTAATTATCTATCAGTAAAAACGAAAAAACTTATTTACGGGCTCTTAAATCAACCAGACGACTGCTCACGGACCACATCCGGTCAGCGCCGGATGTGGTCCGTGAAAAAAAGCGGTCCCCGCTAGAGAGAGCGTGTATAGCAGTTAGCAGCCAGTGTGTTACTCTGCAGCCTTATTGCTTGTTTTCGAAGAGTCAGACGAAGAGTTTTTAACATGGAGGGTGAACTTATGGATGTTTCTCAGCGGCCTACGCGACGCGTCAGCGCCTCATTTGCCCTGCCCAAAATGGCGTCTGCCTCTGGGTCTGACTCAGGGTCCCGCTGAGTCTGGAGGTCCGGTTCTGGGCCAGTTCAGTGCAGCTTGAGCAGAGCCACTGCTCTGAAGGAAACAGGGCTTTTGGGCGGGGCCCTGTTGCCTTCTGGGAAATGTGGTCATTATGAGCGGAAATAGAGTGGAGGCTTACTGATAGAAAACTACAAAAGGACAGGCGGCAAATGTCTGAAGTATTTTATTTTTTTCCTTACTTTTTTACTGTATGGTATTGTACCCAGTACTGCCCCAATCATGTGAGTAATATTAAAGCTTACAATCATGTGTCCTGTACAATTTTTTTTGGTATAATATTATGGACTGCACATCCACAAACTACGGTAGAACAAGTCTGCAGAAGTTGAACCACGAAATAGCGAGGGACTACTGTATTCCTTCCCAATCACTGATTTTCTCAATTTTCCTTTCCAGAAAACTTGTGTTACTTGGGTTCTTTCTCAGTAACATGATATTTTCTATAACATCGTCAGATGGACTTTTCAAAACTTGGAGCAAAATGTTGGTGTATGTGGCAGACAGCTCCATTGTTCAAACGTTGATGTAGGGCTAAGCTAGCGGTGCACAATACAGCTATGATGCTAAAGATGTTGCACGCATCATACCCCCACTCAGTTGACAACTGCCCAGCAGTGCCTCTGTCGTGCCACCTGCACTAACTTAGTGGTAAGCTAGCGTGCAACACCGAGGTGTCTCTCCCTCCTCCCCCAGCACTACTGACAAAAAGGAGCACCCAAGTGACCGGGAGGAAACACCATTTCTTAAAGAGAAATCATGTCATCTACCATGCCTCCGCCCCTTGAAAACAAAAACTCTTCGGATTTACATGACTCACGTAAATGACATGTTTTAGTTTGAAATTGGCGAATTTCGCCAAAAAGTGACAAGTTTGCAGGTGTGTATATTTATGACTGTTAGTGAGAAATGGTTGACTCAAAAATGAAGGAATAAATTAAGAAAAGCTTTACCGCTGACAGGTGTTCCACTGAAGTTTGATTTCTGCTTGGCACTGTACCCACCATCGAATAAATCTAAAAATGAAAAGACTAAAATGTAACTTTTACATCTACTAACTTGATTAATCTTTACAAACCAATACTGTGCACTGTATATAAACAAGGCAAAGTTTGCAGGTGTGTATTAGTGCTGGACAATAATTCAATAACGATAAATATCGCAAAATACAGTACTTTTATTCAATAACGATGATATGAAGTTTAAGCATATTTTCGATATTTCGATAGGATTTTACAACGTTTCACAGACATTTTTCTTTTTCTGTTCGGGTTGAAGCGGCTGCTTCAACAACCCGTCCGGACAGAAAAAGCTGTGACACAAAACGTGCGTGGTGACGTAATATTACGCAGCACTCAGTCCAGCAGCAGGCGTTAGTGGTAGCAGGCTAAAAGCTAAGCTAGTCTCCAAAGCGCGTTAAGTTTTCGCTTCAAAACGAGTGCCCATGACCGTCAGAATGTGACTGAACAAAGTTTTACAAGCGAAAAGAAAGAGACGACATCACTGATGAGAGGAAAGACTAATTCGTATATGTGGACGTAGTTCGGTTTTGTTAAACTGCAGGTTTATTCTGCTGCAGCGAGGTCTCTTTATGCTGCAAAACGTGACCGAGAGTCGTTCTAACTAGCGGTGGAAACATCTAACTTGTTTAATCTGAAGTTTCCACTCGATAGAATATGATGAGAGTCAGAAGATGAAGAACAATAAAGTTTGAGCCAACGTTTCCCTGAAACTACGACGTCCTGAAACAAACAGCCCCAGCAGCGCTGCATGTTTTTTTAATTCAAAATAAAACAAATTCATCAGAAGAAAAAAAAACACTGAATGAAAATGTGCAGAAAGACGAAAATAGTGTTTTAATATCTGCCCCTTGTTTAAAAAATACAAAATAACTACAAACAAACAACAACCTTCACTTCACCTGCACCACACCTTCCCAACAACTTTGATTTAATCATCTTTTAAAACATATAAATAGTTTTAGAAATGTTTATGGTGATATCAAGTCAACACAATCCTGTTTCCTGATTTACAACTCAGCTCCTTCACACTAGTTCTAAATGAAGATTTTACAAACATTTACATTCCCTTCAGGGTTTAATAACTTTTTTAACAAATTTTAATTGAATATTTGGGGGTAATATTTTTACGAGTTTTATACATGACTTGTAAATACTATATTCAACCAAATCATAACATTTTAATAATTTCAATTGATGAAATAATATATTTGTTGGGTGAACATAGCACTTCATACTAATAATTCTAGCTCTTTTTTGTAAAAATAAAAATAGGGTTTGTAATAGTTTTGCATGCTTTTCCCCAAACTTCAGTACAACAGATTAAATATGGAACAATCATTACATTATACAATATATACAAAACTTTGTCATTCAAAAACTATTTTACTTTATACAGTACAGTAATGCAATTGATTTTGTTATTTTTATTAAGTAATTTACATGAGATTTCTATGTCAGCTTCTCATCAATAACGACACCCAAAAGTTTTATTTAATTAACTATGAATGTCAATGCTGTAAATTTTAAAGTTGTTGTTTAAAGTTAAAACTATTAATATTGACACAGTTGAGAATTTTATGGCAAGAAAGTTCATGCTCAATAATCCAGGTACCAAATCCAATAATTCTCAGTCAGGTCATCTGGACAGTTTCTTTTTTATAGAAACTGGATGGAGGGTGAAACGTTTCTATAAAAAAAGAAAGTGTCCAGATGACCCGACTAAGAATTATTGGGTTGAGAAGTTTATGTTTATTTGATGGTGATTTCCATCTTTTTGGAGGCTAAATACAAACTAAGGTGAACATTAATTTATTTGTATAGTTTATAGGTTTTTTTTTAGGCTTTTATATTGTTTATATCGATATCGAATTATATCGTTATCGACTGAAATTAAGAACTATATCGTGATAAAAAATTTGGCCATATCGTCCAGCCCTAGTGTATATTTATGACTGTTAGTGAGAAATGGTTGACTCAAAAATGAAGGAATAAATTAAGAAAAGCTTTACCGCTGACAGGTGTTCCACTGAAGTTTGATTTCTGCTTGGCACTGTACCCACCATCGAATAAATCTAAAAATGAAAAGACTAAAATGTAACTTTTACATTTACTAACTTGATTAATCTATACAAACCAATACTGTGCACTGTATATAAACAAGGCAAAGGTGTTCTACACTTCTACAGTTACCGGTAATTATGTTGGTAAAACTTCATACTGACTTCGGCTTTGTTGCTGCTCCGGCTGAGCTTTGCTGATGCCCTCCAATAAATCAATATGAGCATCAATGACACTCTGCACTTTGTTCAACTGAGTCTTCATGTCCTTCAGGACGTGGAGGTAGTCAACCAAGACTCCATTGTTGGTTAGAGCAGCTGGACAGAAAGTGAAAGGCTTTAAATAGGAATACACAATGTTTAGAAGTTGTTGTTTTTTTAACAAAATGTTACAGAGAAACTTTTTTTTTACCTTTGAGAGACTCGTGTGGAATGAAATCCTGAAGTTCTTTCAACAGCAAATGAACTGATTTCTGTGTTGAAACCAACAAAAACACACTGACCCAAATATAAAGCTGTATGCCAAAGTCCATGCTCAATAATCCAGGTATAAACTCAACAATGTAAAACTGTGTGTTTTCTACAGTTCTGCTTTATTGCTTGTACAAACACCTGTGTGTGTATTGTGTCAAAGATGGTCCTCCTCTTCTTCAGATTGTGACGTCCAGGAAACAGCTCATGCAGTTCTTCTCGAGTCAGAGTCTGGAGATCTGAATCTGTGCGTAAGTCTGCTTCTGAAAAGACGGTTATGTTCATGAGCAAGATCATAGGTTGATTACAAGACTAAAAACAAGCTGAACAAATACACTCCTCAGAAAGACCAGACAAATGCTCATACAGATATATGATCGTAAACATAAATCTCTCAGTCTACAGCTTCTGCTATAGAATCTGTATTACCAAGTCACTCTGTTAAATTTAGTGCTGGAAGTTGTAGGTAATAATCCTGGTATATGACATGTTTATTAATAATATTACATAGATGTTTTATGTCGTTTGAAACTTTTTTTTTAAACACACATGAAAGACTGAAACATATTTGGTAACATTACATAACAGCTCCTATGAGGAAGTGTGACTGTAAGTCATTGAAAGAGGCTGAAATGAACCAAACTGTTTCTGCTAATAAAATCATCATTGTGCGCTGTGCAAAGAACTACAGTACCTGTTATGTGTTTTGAAATGTTGCCCTTTAGACTGTGTTAATCTTTAGGCGCTTATCAGTGTAATCACATTTTAACTAGTAAACATTCACATTAGGAGGGTTATTCTGTTAGAACAGTGTTTTTCAACCTTTTTTGAGCCAAGGCACAGTGTTTTCATTGAAAAAAATCCCGAGGCACACCACCAACCAAAATTGTAAGCATAGATACACTGTATCCACCTATATTAAATATATAGTCATTCTTATCAAAGTGTCTTGAATAGGAATGAAGTAAACACAAAAATGTATTTTTATCATATTTTATATTTCTTATTTCAAATTGCACTTAATATGTCTTCAAAAATACACCCGAACAGTACCACAACAATGTGGTCTTAAATTTAAAGAGGTTGTAGAAAGGGGGGAGGGGGCTTTTTTGATCATTTCCAAGGCACACCTGACGATCACTCGCGGCACACTAGTGTGCCTAGGCACAGTGGTTGAAAAACACTGTGTTAGAAAACTATCTAGTGGATTTTCTTGTTGCTAAAAGTCCTTGTACCGTACAGTAAATTCTGCACGACTTAATTATTACACAGACGAACAAGATTAACAAAATCTAGCAAAAACATTAATTTAGTTTTCGTATTTATTCAGGGCAGCACGGTGGAGCTGCCGCCTCTCAGCAAGAAGGTCACCGGATCAAATCCTGGCCGCGGGCCATTCTGATTGGAGTCTGAATGTTTTCTATGTGCATGCGTGGGTTTCCTCCCACAGACTAAAAACATGCATGTTAGGCTAATTGTTAAATTGTTTCTAGGTGTGAGTTAGCCTGGCCCTCGCCTTCCTGCACAGCTCCGCTCAATTCTCATTTCCCTTCACTGCACAGTCTGGGACTTCTCCCATCCACAAGGATTTCTCCGGTAGATTTTTGTTCGGACCAATCAGAGAACAGAAGGGACGGAGTTTTGGACCCTAACCCACGCCCCCACCTGTCCCAGCGCGCAGAGCCCTATAAAAGGGCTCTGCCAGCGCGCAGTCAGCGAGCACCGGCATGTTCTCATTCAAAGCGATGCAAAGCGATGCAGAACTGTTTTATATGTGACACAAATTTATTAATTTCCCCTTCTTAATCCCTTATCTGGAGTTTTCTTTTGTTTTTTGGGCCAAAAGTCAAGTGATCGCTCGCGCCCTCCTCCTTCTCTCCCTCCGCTGAAATGAACAAGGAAATGGCTGAGGTTGTCACGAGAATTAAACTCGGGTTTTACGTTGCTGACCGAGTCCCATCAGATGTTCTGGTCTTCTGGTGAGCTGGACCAGCGATCCATGGTTTTATTGTATTTTATTAAAACGTTTTATTAACATATAAACACATAATTTGCAGCGCGGCAGCCAGCAGCAAGAGAAGAGCTGCAGGAGGCGGAGCAGTTGTCAAGTTCACCAGAGCACGGGGGGTGGCTCTGAGGGGAGGGAGCAGAATGCTTTCCCTGTTCAAAATATCCAATGGTTTTGTTCCTCAGCAGAGGCCAACACCTCCAGCAAGAATCGTTTTAAAATGGAGAGGTCCCAGACCCTAGTCTGAAGCGAAGTGAAGGACAGGGTGTGGTTTTAACCAGGCTAGGTGTGAGTGAGAGAGTGAATAGTCGTCTTGTTTGTCTATGTGTGCCTGGGATGGACTGGAGACCTGTCCAGGGTGTCTCCCACCTCTAGCACAGTGACTGCTGAATATGGGCACCAGTGACCCCCATGACACGAAAAGGAAGAAGAGGGTATAAGATAATGGATGGATATTTATGCAATTTTATTACATTCATCACAGTACAGTTAGATCACAAAATGTTTCCAAATATAAGCTTAGCCCATCTGAACTTTGCTTATATGTCTATAATCCATCACAGAGAACATTATGAGTTTTGGAAGAAACAGAAACAGTCAAAGGCACACTTTTGCTGGACATACTAAAACGTGTATTTAGTGTTAAAACTGTTTTACATCCAAGAACTAAAGCAGCAGAAACAGTCTATAAGGCTGTGGCAGACATCACCTGCTTTGGCACACGCACACCTGCCCACTTCAAGCTGCTTATATTATATTACGGTATACTATGTAAAACACTTTACCGCAGTTATAAAACTGTACACATACCTTCAAGACAAATGGCCGCGCTCGAGTCCAAGCGTCGTATTTTCTGCAGTAAATTGGACATGATTTCAGTAACTAAGCAGAGAAAGAGAAAACACGAAAGCATTTAAAATCACGTTTGGTAAACCGTAGGCTACCATAGTCTGAGAGCGAAATTTACGTTTTTAGCTAATACGCTAATAATATGACATTTACTGGTTCAACCTAAGCTAGGCTACTGAGTTACTTACTGCAAGACACGTTCGCACTCACACAGGTAAATAAAGTAACAAGTTTGAGCTTGAAACCCAATTTTCAGTGAACGCAGCGCTTCACGGGAAAAGAAAGTGAAACTGCTTAAAAGGGGCGGTGAAATTCCTGTCTGACGTCATGACGTAATGACGTTCATTTCTGCAGGTCGTTGAGCCTCGAGGACTCAAAACTTTATATGGAGGAATAAATGCCAAATGTTCTAATGAACAGGGTTGAAAAAGGTGGAATTGAAGCCCTTGAATTCATCTTTAAATCTCGTTTGTCTGTTGTTGTTGCTGTTGTCATCATCATTCTTTGTTGAAAACAGGTCTCTCTTGTAAATGAGTCCTCGAGGCTCGGGATTAACCTGCCTAAATAAAGGTTGAATGAATGAATTCGTTCAAAATTAAATGTTTAAAAAACCCAACTCTTTATGAAATGCTATTCCTATCTATAACTTTGACAAAGTAGGAGGATTACCCTTTTTTCTTAGATGCAATATATACCCAAAATACCCTTAAAGTTATATGTTCCATAAACAGATGTTGTTAAGCTGGTCACTCATGTACAAACACAATTTTTCTCCTCATAAATATTATGTCTGGAATAATTAAATATAAAAATAAGACAACTTTTTATAGGAAATGGTTTGATAAAGGAATATTACTTGTAAACCAGCTGTTAAATCCAAATGGTCACTTGTTATCTTATTCTGAATTTATGTCACATTTTCAATTTCCTGTTACACCCAAAGAATATGCTGTGGTGTTTGACGCAATCCCCAGTGGGGCTTTAAAACTTCTGTCATCTATAACTCCAGGTCAAAATCATTCGATGCCTTGTTTTTTTTTTGTTTGTTTGTTTGTTTGTTTTTTTAATTAAAGTTTTATTCATTTTACATATTTAAGAAAAAACAACATAAAAGATAATGGAAAAAAAAAACATTTAATAAATATGTGAAAAAAAATCTAAATACATAAAATGAAAGGTGGCAGAAAGAAGAAAATGTTCTTATTTTGTCTGGCCCTTTTTTCCCCCAAAAAAATAAACAAAACAAACAATTTACAAACAATCAATTCAAACAATTAACTACCAAAAACAACAGATCAATTTAGTAACATTTCACACTCAATAATCAACAAATACATTAGGGTGCATTACTTAAAGCTTTAGTATTTTAGTTTAGACTTGATAATTTTTTTGAATTTCATCACAGAGTTTACATCTTTAACATCTTTTTCCAAAACATTCCACAATTCCACTCCCTTATTTGAAATAAAACGTCCCTTCAAACTAGTCCTATAGGTTTAACAAACATTTCGGTTCCTTTTAAACTGTAACGGCTTGCTCTCTTTATGAAAAACATTTGAACATTTGTGGGTAGCACATTCTTATGAGCCTTATCAGAGTCAGAGTCAGGGAGTCTTTATTGTCATTTGCACCGCATGTGGTACATGTGATGAAAACGAGATTATGTACACAGGGTCCCAGTTACATCCAACAACAAATGCAAGAGAAAAACAGTAATAACATCTAGGATTAACTAAGAAAAACATCAACTAGTAATACACTAAGCCCTAATGTAGTAGAAAAACATCATTATAAACAGCAGCACGAACATGAGTCTGTATGAGCAGATGGTCACAAATGAACACAGCAACAAGAAAACAGATCAGCATCAGCATGATGTGATATTTTGCAGTGTTTATTCTTATTATTTATTTATTCATGAGTCTAACAGCCTCAGGGTAGAAGCTGTTCCTCAGTCTAGTGGTTCTACATTTGATGCTCCTCAACCTCCGTCCTGAGGGGAGTGGGGCAAAGAGTGAGTGTGCTGGGTGAGTGAGGTCTTTCATGATGCAGGTGGCTCTTTTCCTGCATCTGGAGGTGTAAATGTCTGTGATGGTGGGGAGACTGACTCCAACAGACTTCTGTGCAGCCTTCACCACTCTCTGTAGAGCTTTCCTCTCTGCAACTGTGCAGCCTCCATGCCACACGTTGATGCTGGAGCACAGGATGCTCTCCACTGCACACCTGTAGAAGGAGGTGAGGACTGAGCTGCTCAGACCAGCTCGTCTCAGCCGTCTGAGGAAGTAGAGTCTCTGATGACCTTTCTTGATCAGGCTGGTGGTGTTGTTGCTCCAGCTGAGGTTATCATTCAAGTGTACACCCAAGTATTTGTAGCTGGAGACCACCTCCACCGCAGATCCACCTATGTTCAGTGGGGCATGGGTGTGTTTGTTCCTTCTGAAGTCCACAATCATCTCCTTTGTCTTCTTCACATTCATGTGAAGATTATTCTCTTTGCACCAGCTCTCCAGGTGTTCCACCTCCTGTCTGTAGCTGGACTCATCATTGTTTGTTATGCATCCATGGATGATCAACAGTACCTTTTTTTACATAATTTTTTGAACATAATTTTTCTTATACAACACATTTAAAATGTTCATAAACTCATCATATGCTTCGTTCACATCTTCAACATAGACATCGCTCCAATTTTGTTTTGTTAAATCATTTTTTAGTCTATTTAATGCTTTAATTGATGTATTTATTATTATTTTCTTCTCTGCAGTTTTATTTGGAATTATAACCTCTTTATTGTAAATTGTAAAAACTGGTAAATGATCACTTAGATCAGTCATCAAAATACCACTTAGTATATTTGCATCAGTTATATTAGTAAATACATTATCAATTATTGTAGAACTGTGTGTTGTTATTCTTGTTGGATTTGTTATCGATGGAAATAAATTTATACTATACATTTAATTTATGAATGTACTTATGTTATTTGAATCGTCTTATTACCCAGATCAATACTGAAGTCACCACACACAAAAAACTCCTTTATTTCTGCTCTTTACTAGAGACTCCATAATTTTTTCCGTAAATAAGTCTATATTAGATCCTGGTGATCGGTAAACACAACTTATTATAATGTTTTTGTCATTCTCATTTATTATTTCTATTGATATCATTTCCATGATGTTATCTGCAGTCATCGACATTTCACTAAAGAAGTTACATTTTATTTCATTTTTAATAAATAAAGCAACTCCTCCACCTCTTTTTGTTTTTCTGTTCATATGGTATAATTCATAACCTTCGATGTATGCATTATCAATATTAACATCATTTAACCATGTTTCTGATAAAGCTATAATTGTAAAAGTTTTATTTAATTTACAGTATTTAGGTAATCTGTTAATTTGGATATATTTGCATTGATACTTCTGCAATTCAAATGAATACCGTAATAGAAAGATTACCATTTGTCGTGTTTATATCATTACATTGTTTTTCATTATAGTATTTACTATCTTTTATAGCTGGGGAAAAAAAATTGTCGATCACCTCTTCAACACTATAGATTTTTCATTCTGAGTCATCGTACATCATATTGATTCTGTGTGTTTGTTCAGCAGACCAATTTTTTTATGGATGTTTGTGAGAAGTACAGGTAGTCCCCGATTTACGAGCGGGATCCGTTACAACGAGGCGCTCGTAAACCGGAAATCTCGTAATTTGGAACGGCCGCCATTTCGCTCGTAAATCCGGAAATCCGCTCGTAAATTGGAACGGTTTTCGCTAGCGCACCTAAAAACACTCTATTTTCATCTAAAAACTACTTTTGAGTGCATAAAAATGATCGGAAACGTGTGTTTATATGCTTAACTTGCTAACTGAAGTGAAAAAACACATGAAAACTCAGTATTTTTTTCGTTTTTTCCAAAAATGTGCAGCTCGTAAGTCTGGAACCTCGCAGATCAGAGCGCTCGTAAATCGGGGACTACCT
>JBBPBX010085762.1:0-15028 GCA_038048925.1 Garcialebias charrua | reverse complement strand
TTTTTTTCCATTTATAGATGGCCTCCCTTCACACCTTATAGCCATCCTCTCACTCCAATATTTTTTTTTTTTTATTTTATTTTTTTTTTTTTTTTTTTTTTTTATATTTTTTTTTTTTTTTATTTTTTTTTATAGAGAAAGAAAGAAAAGAGAAAGTGAGACAACAAAACAAAACAAAACAACAAAACAACAATTGTCCACAGAAAGAGCACAAGGCAAACACACCAAACCTCCGTCCACAATCCTGCAAAGCACATGACAGAACACAACAACGAAACATACAAGCATAAAGACTGATAATATTCATGACCTTGCAAATATTTCTATAAATACACATACCCATACCTACAAATATATATACAATATACATACATATATATTTATATTCATTTATATACCCATCTACATACATCTACTATACATCCCTGCATCCATTTGTGTGTGGTTGTGAGCATGCATAAGTGAATGAGGTTCCTCCAATAGAACATTTAGTAGCGACTGTGAAGCATCAGAGACCCGTCCCCCCAAAGCCCGAGACAGACGAAGGGGCGATCAAAGCCCAAGACCCCAGGAAGGACCCCGAGCCCAGAGTCCCCAGGACCACCCGAACAGGACGAGCCACTCGTCCACTCCCCAGATCCGACCAAGTGGAAGAACCGGACGAACCCCACCAGGGACCACACACAATGACCCCCCGGGGTCAACAGCGACAATACACAGGCCCCCGCCGGAGCCCGCTGCACCGACGTAGCCCCAGGGCCGGTCACCGAGGCTCGGGCACCGGGGACGCCCATCCCTCAGGTCCAGACCTGACAGGACCAGAGGACCCGAGCCCCACCAGGCAGCCACCAGGCCGAGCTGACAAACGCCCAAGCGCCCAGCCCCAGATAGTGAGGGCCCCAAGCACGCCCGTAGGCAGAGGAACACCCACCAGGGGGCCACGTGGCAGGAGCGCGACACTGGGTAGCCTCAGAAGTATCAGAGAGGGGGCAGTCCAAGTCCCAGCCTGACACTTAAACATTCATACACAGACACACTCATTCAGACCCACCCTCATCCTCACCCTCAGTCACAGAAAGACAAACAATAACGACACGCTCCATTCATAATCCCGATGCACACTCTATACCCCCTAGGTCCAAGACATGTACCTGCTCCCTACATGGGGCAGCCCACATCCAAACCCAGGAGGTAGACCCATTCATTCTGGGGTGGAGAGCAGCAGACGTCCAAGATCCGGCCCACCCCGCGCCCTGCCGACAGGACAGGACAGGACACCCGAGCCCAAGCAGCCCCAGAGGGAGCGCACTGCCAGCCCCGCCCACGGCGAACCCGCAGGCCCCGAACCCCCCCACACCCCAGCACAACCCCTGACGGCCCACCCCCAGAATGTCCGCAAGGCAACCAGGGGGGTAAGAGAAAAATAAATAAATAATATATAAATAAATACATAATAAATAAAATTGAAATTAACAAATCAAGACCCCGACACACACACCCCCGTCCCCAAATGTACTGTTGGTGAGTGTTGTTGTAAAGTGTATTTAAAAAGGAAAGAGAAGGAGCAAAGGCTGGCATTATACCAGTTTCCCCTCCACTCCAACTCTAACCCAGGCCCTAATTGTCTAGATGCATAATGTTGAGTGAGCATAGGCATGGGGGCGAGATTGATGTCATCCCGCCACCCATAGCCATAGTGCTCACTCCATTCCCTATATGTGACTTTTATGAAGATGTTTATGAATGAATGTCTAAAGTGTATATAAAATTGAGTCCCAGGTGCTCTTAACAACAGAGATGTAAAACCATTGCAGCACACCCGAGACCCAAATTCCCTACATGTATTAATTTAAGATGAAGAGGGCGGAGGTGCGTGTTGAGGGATGGGGAGAAAAATAACTGCAGGAACAGTGCTCCCACAGCGAGTCAGCTCCCCCGCTGACCCTGCTTACCCCCCAGCTCGCCAAGGTCCACCCAAGGAGCGAGGTAAAGGAAACACCTCTCCGACCGCCAGGACATTGAGCCAAGACCAGAGAGGGACACGGCCCCGAGGGCCGCCAACAGCAGAACCAACAGCCCACACCCGCCAGGGCCGCCACGACCCCTGCGAACCGCAGTCAGCCCGCCGTCCAAGAGGACACAAAATCCCACATGGACGACACGGCCAAGAGCGCCCGCCCAACCGTCGACAGAGCCAGGAAGCATCAAGAACAGGCCCCAACCGGGGCCCGCACACCGGCCAAGTATAGTCCAAGACCATCATCCAGGACATCCACTTAATCCCCACCCCAGAAGAAATACTATACCCACCCTTCATATTAACAACTTTCAAAACACATAACACATTAGACACCCAGGCTGGGTTTGCCCGCTCCCTCCCATTGGCCACCAGTCACGCCCCCAGACACCCACCCCCCAGCATATGAACCCCAACCCACCAGCGAGCCGAGAGCCCCCGGCCAGAGCTGGGCACCAGAGCGCCAGCCAGCCCATAGCCCGGCGACCCGCCGGCTAGAGCCCAAGACCCCCGACCCCCACCAGGCCCAAGCCCGGGGACGACGCGCCCCCAGAGTCCCAAGCCCCCGGCACCCACCCCGAAACCACCCCAGCACAGCCGGGTCACCGACCGGCGACCCATGACCGCCGCCACCGACCACCCGAGGGCCCGCATGCCGCCCCCAGTAGATGTCCCCCAGAACCCCCCCCGGTCCTCCCCAGGTCGAAGACGAGGTCCTCCCCGCCCAAGCAGCCCTAACCCCCCGGCGCCCCAAACCCCAACCTCCCCCCCCTCCAGTCCCAATGCCCCACAAGGCCACATCCCAGACCCCCCACCCTCACTACGTAACGGAGCCGATCAAAGAATGCCAAATAGGTTGATCCAATGTGTCGGCAGATGCTGTTTCAAGACTAATATGATCTAACAGAAGATTTTTATACTGATTAACGCTAAGATTATTTTTATTTTTCCAATTTACGAGTATGGTTTTCTTTGCGATGCATAAGGCAGTGAAAAGCATATAGGATGTATTTTTTTCTAGTATAACATCTTCAAAGATACCCAATAAGCAAACAGATGGAGAGAGTGGGATATTAATTTTCAAACATTTAGACAAGTCTTCACATACCTGTACCCAGAACCTCTGAACGGGTGGACAGAACCAGAGCGCGTGAATATAATCATCAGGTGTATTACTTATGCACTGTGAGCACTTGTTAGATGGTATAAAGCCCATCTTAAACATTCGCTCCCCTGTATAATGTACTCTATAGAGAACCTTATATTGTATTAATTGTAAATTGGAGATTCTAGTCAATTTAAAAGTATTTGAACATACTTGAGACCAAATTTTTTGTTCAAAGTTGATTGATAAATCTGACTCCCATTTTTCAACAGGTAGTGCTATCGAGTCATCGATTCTAGACAATTTTTTGTATATTTTAGATAATAATTTGGGTGGTTGAAAATTAATAAACTCTAACACACATGTTGGTGTTTCCAACAATGTTTTATTAAGCTTAAATTTCTTTTTTACAATTGACTTAATTTGTTGGTATTGTAGGAAATATTTGTTATCAATGTCATATTGTATTATTAATTTATTAAATGGAATAAAGTCTATACCCTCAAATATGTGTTCTAGACATTCAATACCTTTCATTCTCCAACCTGGGAAATTTAACATATTATTTTCTTGTTGAATGTCAGGATTGTTCCAGAGAGGTGTATGTCTACATGGGAGTAGTGAAGACTTTGTCATTTTCAGATACTCCCACCATGCTGTCAGAGATGATCTAATATTGATGTTCTTAAAGCAGACATGTCTTTTTAAATCTGTACTGATAAATGGTAGATCTGAAATCCTAATATTATTACATAAAGTTTGTTCTATATCTATCCAAGTTTCATCTAGTGCATTTGGTTTTAACCACTTTGATATATATTGTAACCTGTTTGCTAAATAGTAGTAATAAAAGTTTGGAAGTTCTAATCCTCCGGTATCTTTAGATTTTTGTAATGTTTTTAAACTAATACGCGGAGTTTTATTGTTCCAAAGGAATTTAGATATCGAAGAGTCCAGGGACTTAAACCATTCATTTGAAGGTTTATTTGGAATCATTGAGAATAAATAATTTATTCTTGGCAGCACCATCATTTTTACTGAGGCAACTCTTCCCATAAGTGATATGGGTAGAGATCTCCATCTAGTAAGATCGTCTTCAATTTTCTTTAATAGTGGGATATGATTTAATTTTATTAAATCCTCCAATTTAGGAGAGATATTAACACCTAAATATTTAATATTACCTGATTGTAGTCTTTCATTAAGAGAATTATTAAACACACAATTTATCGGAAGCACTGTAGATTTTGTCCAGTTTATAGAATAATCAGAAACTTTTGAAAATGAGTTGATTAACTTGATAACATTAGATATTGAGTTTCCTGAGTTCTCAAGAAAAAGCAAAACATCATCAGCATAAAGACTAATTTTATGTTCTATGTTTCTACCCTTTATTCCTTTAATATCAGCACTTTGCCTTATTGCTGCTGCTAAAGGTTCAATAAAAATAGCAAATAATGCTGGTGAAAGTGGGCAACCTTGCCTGGTGCCCCTCTGTAAACAGAAGCTTGAAGATAATTGATTATTTGTCCTGACGCACGCTGTTGGTGAACTATATAATATTTTTAACCAGTTAATGAAGTAATTCCCAAAACCAAATTTATTTAAGGTAGCAAATAAAAAATTCCAATTACTCGTCTGTCAACTCAGCAACGCTGTTTTTCAATTGTTCGATTTGAGTTTTCTGCGCTTGGGTCTCATCTAAAAGTGCGTCCTTCTCCAACTGTATGCGTTTTGCATACGACTCATTTTCCCGGATGTTCCTCTGACAATCTTCTAATTCATTTTCTGCTTTCCATTTTGATTCTCTTTCTTTCTGGAAATGATACTCTTTTTCCACTGCCTTATGTTTTTTTTCCGCCTCGAGGACCACTTCTCTGACGGCCTTTTCTTTGTCCTCTTCTTGATTTTTAACTTTCAGGCGAAGCACCTTTATTTCTTCCTCTAAATTTCTGTTTGTCTCAGAGACCTTCCTGAGATTCTTCTGAGATTCTTCTTCCACTGCATTATGTTTTTTTTCCTCCTCGAGGACCACTTCTCTGATGGCCTTTTCTTTGTCCTCTTCTTGATTTTTAACTTCCAGGCGAAGCACCTTTACTAGTTCCTCTAAAAAGCTGTTTAGCTCAGAGACCTTCCTGAGATTTTCAATAGTTTTTTGGTCCACAGATCTTTGTTCTTTTAGGTCTTCAATAAACATTTTCTGTTCAATGATGACTTTCATACACATGCTGTTTTCTTTTTTCAGCCTCTCCTCTACACGTTTAAATTCTTCGATTCTTGCTGTCGTATTATATTTAACTTTTTCAATTTCTTTCTCTTTCAGTTGTAAAGCCTCCTGTGTTGCAAGCAAGTTGCCCTCAAGCACTTTACGAGCAACTCTATGCGTTTTGAATACCTTTACCTGTGTGTGCACCATCGCACATACTCTACGAGCAACTTTATGCATTTTGAATACCCGTGTGCACGATCGCGTATACAACTGGTTCAAACGAGATTCGTCTGCAATGTGTCTGAAGAGACTGCTACGGGGTCTTTTTATAACCTTTCCAAGAAGGAGTCCTTGATGATGATGTCATCAATTAGAATAATTATGATGTCAGAAGATAAAAGAGTTTGACCTGACTTCAAAATTCTAATTCATGATTGATGCTGATGATGTCATCAATTAGAATTTTTAAGCTTTTTTGAAATCAGAAGTAAAAATCCTACATTAAATTTAAATGTAAACATTTTGCACTTTTAGTTTGCATGTATTAAAGTGCAGCTGTAGTAAATTCATTCTTAAAAACCCTCCTGTCTACCCCGGTTCCGCTCAGCGAGCACGAGCACAGCCACGCGACACACAGGAAAGACTTGGTCCAAACGCCGCTCGAAAGCACACTACCATATATGGTCATTTTCCGACACCCGCCTTCGCGTTTGTTGAACAGCAATGGAGATTGGCAGGTGCTCTCAACCAATCAGAAGCCAGCTTTCCGCTAGCTTCCGGTTGCTAACGCCTATGGCTAAAGCTAGCAGCAGAGCCCCGTTTTGTTTATTTATTGATAATAAAAGTGTTAACAAAACAGTAGAAACAATATCAATATTATAGAACAAAATGAACAAGAGAATAATGCCAGGGGGTTATAAAGCAAACACAAATAAAGCGAAGTGTATTACATGTACATGTATGCACACATATAAATATATATGTAAAGAGAAAAAAGTTAAGTCACAAAAATGTTGAAGTGGGTCCACAAATCAGTTGTTTTTATGGGTTTACTATTGTTTGAGTACTGAAGTGTTCTAATATATTGTTTGAATTCCTCTCTAAAGACCAAGAAACAAGGTTTCTGATATGAGAATTTAGATTTATGTACATGATATTTTGCAATTAATAAAATTAGGTTGATAATTGAAGTTGTTAAAGTTCAGTGTGGATTACAATATTTTGTCAGTCATGTATAGAGCTCATAAAGAAGAATGATCATTTACTATCCAAATACTTTTTGTTAAAACGTCAAAGCTGTTATAATCTAAAGGGAGTAGACGTTTTTGTTAAACCTAAATACAGAACCAGTTCGAGCGTCGGTCAACCTCAATTCAGGGAATTGGTTTGTGGAATGTTTTGGATACTGAAATTAAAAATGCTGCTTCATTATTTATATTTAAGAAATTAATCAAAACAAAATTATTACAGGGATATATATAAATAAATTGGTTTTTTGTGTGTTAGTTTGTAATTTGATGATTACGATTATGAGTTATTTTTATTATGTTATTTGTTGATGATTTTTTTTTGTTTGAATTGACTGTTAGTAAAAGGGGGCAGATATAATAAGATTTTCTCTTCATTCTGCCACCCTTCATTTTATTTCTTAATATTGTATACTTACATTTGTGATTTTTTTTTGCGTTATATTTTAATATGAATAAATTTAATAAAAATATACGTACATACTGCACCATATACATGTACTGTATTACCAAGCACTTAGCCTATCCTAACACAGTACACTACATAATTATCAAAAAACACATACGTTTGGGAGCCATAATGAAGTGAAAAAAAGAGTTAATGGCTTACTGGGATGCTGACGCCGTATTCTCTATTAGTTTACGACGTAAAACCGCCGTCCAGCTCGGCCCATCTGCCGTATTCTGTTCCGTTTACGACGTAAAACTGCCGTCAACCTCGGTCCAGAGCGTTTACAGTAAGGTCTCCACCTGTACTTTTCCACTGCTTCGCGCTGGTTCTGCAGTCAACCTTGGTCCATACGTAACGTATTCCTCCGCCGCTACGTTTACGACGTAAAACTGGAAACTGCGTGACTCGGCTTTTCAAAATATATGTATACTGTACATGTTTTTTTTAATGGGAGATGCACCGTAGCCACTAAACATCGTAACCCAAGACCGTCATAACCCGAGGACTACCCGAGCACACACAATAAGAATAAGTCATAATTATGACTTTTAAAGTCATAATGACCAGAATAAGTCATAATTATGACTTTAAAACTCATAATTATGATTTTTATTCATGTAATTATGACTTTAAAAATCAAAATTATGTAGGCTGCACAGTTGAAGAGAGGAAAGCTCTGCAGAGAGTGGTGAAGGCTGCACAGAAGTCTGTTGGAGTCAGTCTCCCCACAATCACAGACATTTACACCTCCAGATGCAGGAAAAGAGCCACCTGCATCATGAAAGACCTCACTCATCCAGCACACTCACTCTTTGCCCCACTCCCCTCAGGACGGAGGTTGAGGAGCATCAAGTGTAGAACCACTAGACTGAGGAACAGCTTCTACCCTGAGGCTGTTAGACTCATGAATAAATAAAAATAAAATAAAAAATAAACACTGCAAAATATCACATCATACTGATGCTGATCTGTTTTCTTGTTGCTGTGTTCATCTGTGACCATCTGCTCATACAAACTCATGTTCGTGCTGCTGTTTATTCCCACTATATTAAGGCTTAGTGTATTACTAGTTGATGTTTTTCTTAGTTAGTTCTAGATGTTATTACTGTTTTTCTCTTGCATTTGTTGTTGGATGTAACTGGGACCCCGTGTACATAATCTCGTTTTCATCACATGTACCACATGCGGTGCAAATGACAATAAAGACTCTCTGACTCTGACTCTGAAAAGTCAAAATTATGACTTTAAACGTCAAAATTATGACTTCCTGTTGGGCTTTTATATATTTTTTTCTTTCATGGCAGAAATGGGCTTCCATACTGAACATCACAAACAGAACTGCAGACTTTTTTTTTGTTGCATGGACTTTGTGGATAAGGAAACAATGGTCTCTTTTGACGTCACTCTTTGCGTGTATTGAACTTTATGGTTTGTTTTTAGGATTTTTTGCAGAATGTGTGCGTGCTGATTTTCAACTTGGAACACAAATGAAACATTTAGAACTCCAACCACATCTCTTAACTTTCAACCTCAAACTCTGACATCATTAATTGTTTGAATGGAGCTGGAAATATTTGTAACCCTCAATTAGGCAAGTCTTTTATTTTTGTGGGCCCACTTCCTGTGTTGCCCCAAACTCTACCAACTTATTTAAAGCCCGGCCTCCTCCAGTGCACAGTTGAACTACACCTGTTCCACTGTGATTGTGGCTTGCTGTTTGGAGTCTTCCTGGCAAATTCATACAAATCTTTGCATCCACTGATTTGATTTATTGAATTGTTGGCGTTTGTTACCTGGATCGTCACCAGGATTGCAACAGCTGATTATGGTTTAGTATGCTCCATTCTCTTCCAGAAGGTCGGGTTTTTTCTCTCCATTGTTTTCTCTTCCTTGATGGATCAGGTCCTCTATGGCGAGCTAGGAAAAGGACCAGAATTTTATGATCTTGGAATTTGATTCATTCAGATGATATTTGTGTCTCACTGTGCATTTGTAATTGTCTGTTGTTTTTTTGCTTTTAAATCACTAATATATACTAAACTAAAACCATTGTCTCCTGTCCTCATTCACACCTCAGGCTCCTTAAAAGAACCATCTTCTGATGCTGCTCTTGTAGCCGCAGTTAGCTGCATAGCCCATAAATGTTACATATTAATAAGTGTTTGATTAAAATGTGTTCAGCGGAGTCTCCCGCTGTGGAATAATGAAGGTTCACATTATTTGATAAGGCATACCTCCTCACCAATTTCGTTTGTCCTACTTGCATCAATCCACAACAACAAGTACAACGCAACAATACAATTGGAGCCGTTGGCGTCGAAACAGTCAAGTCGTTTCAATATCTAGGGCAGGGGTCTGCAACCTGCGGCTCTGGAGCCACATGCGGCTCTTTGGCCCCTCCGCAGCGGCTCTTGCAAGTTTTGACCAAAACTAACAAACTGAATTTTATAGGATGTTATACTGTACCCAAAACAAACAAAAAAAGTAGTTTTAGCAGTTTTCCTGTCATTTAATTTGCAAATATGTGGATACTAGTACATAGAATAAATTATACTCCCTTTAACTTCATGCTTTATTTCTTCTATACTCACTTTCTCCACAGTAAAAAAATGCATGAGCCTAAACAGTTCATTGTTTTAGTTTTATAAAAATTGGCAAAATAATGTCTTTATTTTTATTTTTACAAGAATCCAGTCTTCTTGCAGCCTGGATATTGGCACCAATGACCCCCTACAACCTGAAAAGTAAGAAATGAGTAAAAATAATGGATGGATGGAATGAATCCCATCTTTTCTTTTGTCTCAAAATGTAAAAATATCAATAAATGTTAACATTGGATGTGCTCAGTCATCCATGACATGATAAAATCAGAACAAGCGTTCAATACAAAAACAACAACAAATAAAGTCCAGTTGTTTTTGTATTGAATGCTTGTTCTGATTTTAACATTGGATGTTTTTAGTTTTATAATTTCACGCCTACTGGCCAGAAACTTAAAGTGGCCCATGGGCCACCAGTTGAAAATGACAATTGTAGCAGGTTTTGCGGCTCTGGACACATTTAATTTAGTGAACGAAGGGACAGAAATGGCTCTTTTGATCGTAAAGGTTGCAGACCCCTGATCTAGGGGATGTGTTGGACTGTACTGGAACAGCCGAAGCTGCCGTTCGGGCACGCATACGTGTGGCGTGGAATAAATGGCATCTAATCGCTTCTAATGGGAACCCTCGACTTACGGCGCTCCCTACCTACGGCAACTCGGACTTACGAACACGCTCCAAACGAAGGCCATGTGCTCCGAGTTTCGACTTACAGACGAAATCCGGACTTACGAACGGCCATGTGCTCGACCATGTGCTCTGAGTTTCGACTTACAGACGAAATCCGGACTTACGAACGCACATGCTATCGGTTCCGACATACGGCATTTCGACCTACGAACGTAGGTCCGGAACTTGTTCGTAAGTTGAGGGTTCCCTGTACAGGTAGTCCCCGATTTACGAGCGAGTTCCGTTACAACGAGGCGCTCGTAAACCGGAAATCTCGTAATTTGGAACGGCCGCCACGCTTCTCGTAAATCCGGAATTTCGCTCGTAAATTGGAACGGTTTTGCTAGCGCGACTACGAACACTCGTTTTTCATCGAAAAACTGCTTATGAGTGCATAAAAATGATCGGAAACGTGTGTCCACATGTTTAGCTAACGAACTGTGGTGAAAAAACACAGGAAAACTCAGTATTTTTTGCGTTTTTTCCAAAAATTCGCCAGCTCGTAAGTCCGGAACCTCGTAGATCAGAGCGCTCGTAAATCGGGGACTACCTGTATACTGATGCGGCGTGACATCCCACTACTCCTACGTTCAAGACTCTATGGCTCAATGATACGTCCCGTGCTGTTGTATGGCGCACAAACATGGCCAATGACAACAAAACTTCGAACAGCAACTTATTTTTCTGTTCGGGTTGGAGCGGTTGCTTCAACAACCCGCCCGGACAGAAAAAGCTGTGACACAAAACGTGCGTGGTGACGTCGTTGTTACGCAGCGCTCACTCCAACAGCAGGCGTTAGCGGTAGCAGGCTAAAAGCTAAGCTAGTCTCCAAAGCGCGTTAAGTTTTCACTTCAAAACGAGTCAAACGAGTGCTCATGACCGTCAGACTGTGACTGAACAAAGTTTCACAAGCGAAGAGAAAGCAGACGACATCACTGATGAGAGGAAAGATTCCGGTGTGGACGTAGTTCGGTTTTGTTAAACTGCAGGTTTCTTCTGCTGGAGCGAGGTCTCTAGGCTGCAAAACGTGACGGAGTCGTTCTAACTAGCGGTGGGAACATCTAACTTGTTTAATCGGAAGAGTTTCCACTCGATAGAATATGATGAGAGTCAGAAGATGAAGAACAATAAAGTTTGAGCCAACGTTTCCTTAAAACTACGACGTACTGAAACAAACAGCCCCAGCGCTGCATGTTTTTTTTTTTCAAAATAAAATTCATCAGAAGAAAAAAAAACACTGAATGAAAAGGTGCAGAAAGACGAAAATAGTGTTATAATATCTGCCCCTTGTTTAAAAAATACAAAATAACTACAAACAACAACCTTCACTTCACCTGCACCACACCTTCCCAACAACTTTGATTTAATCATCTTTTAAAACATATAAATAGTTTTAGAAATGTTTATGGTGATATCAAGTCAACACAATCCTGTTTCCTGATTTACAACTCAGCTCCTTCACACTAGTTCTAAATGAAGATTTTACAAACATTTACATTCCCTTCAGGGTTTAATAACTTTTTAAACAAATTTTAATTGAATATTTGGGGGTAATATTTGTTTTAGTTTTATACATGACTTGTAAAATACTTTGTTCAACCTAATCATAAAATTTTAATAATTTAAATTGATGAAATAATATATTTGTTGGGTGACCATAGCACGTTCCTACTAATAATTCTTATAGCTCTTTTTTGTAAAATAAAAACAGGGTTTGTAATAGTTTTGCATGCTTTTCCCCAAACTTCAATACAACAGATTAAATATGGAACAATCATTACATTATACAATATATTCAAAACTTTGTCATTCAAAAACTATTTTACTTTATACAGTAATGCAATTGATTTTGTTATTTTTATTCTTAAGTAATTTCCATGAGATTTCCATGTCAGCTTCTCATCAATAATGACACCCAAAAGTTTTATTTAATTAACTATGAATGTCAATGTTGTAAATTTTAAAGTTCTTGTTTAAAGTTAAAACTATTAATATTGACACAGTTGAGAATTTTATGGCAATAAAGTTCATGCTCTATAATCCAGGTACCAAATCCAATAATTCACAGTCAGGTCATCTGGACAGTTTCTTTTTTATAGAAACTGGATGGAGGATGCAACGTGTCTATAAAAAAGAAAGTGTCCAGATGACCCGACTGAGAATTATTGGGTTGAGAATTTTATGTTTATTTGATGGTGATTTCCATCTTTTTGGAGGCTAAATACAAATACAAGGAGAACATTAATTTATTTGTATAGTTTATAGTTTTTTTTAGGCTTTTATATTGTTTATATCGATATCGAATTATATCGATATCGACCGAAATTAAGAACTATATCGTGATAAAAATTTTGGCCATATCGTCCAGCCCTAATATATATATATATATATATATATATATATATGTATATATGTATATATATATATATAATATATATATATATATATATATATATATATATATATATATATATACAGGGAACCCCCGTGTTACGAACGAGTTCGGGACCTAAGAACGGTTCGCAGCTCGATTCTGCCGTAGGTAGGGGGTGAAAATTATTATTATTTTTTAAATTATTCATTCATTCATTCATTCAACCTTTATTTATCATGCTAACGGAGCGCGCGCACACATTTAAGCATGTACAGTAGTGTACTGTAATGTTAAACATTGCTATTCACATTTACAGAATAAATAAAAATATATTTTCTTACTTTGAGATGGTCAAAGCCGACATCTTAGGTTGCCATGCGTTGATTGTTGTCGGGCCGAGCAGCGCGGCGGCCGGCCAGTGAACCACCGCAGCTGCTCCAGACCTGTGTTAGCTAGCTGGCTAGCTTCTGCTAGCCAAGCCATGAGCTGGTGTTGGAGCGGCGGCGCGATCAATCTGCAGCTGCTGCTGCTGCCTGAGACATCCACAAAGTTCACAGAGACGTTTCCAGCTCGTAATTAATCCATATGAAGCCATCCTGGTCACCAGTCTTCGGCTGGCTCCCGGGCAGCTAACCTAAAATGGCGTCCGGTGTTCTGTGACCGGAGACCCCAGTGACTGAACCTAAAATGGCGTCCGGTGTTCTACATTAATTTGTGACCGTGTAAACTGAAGACCTACTTCCTGTTGCCCAAGATTGCTCAAAAATGATCAGAAATGATCTTTTTTATCATAATTATTATTTATAAAGCCTTTAAAACAACCACAGCTGCAACAAAGTGATGTACACATGAAATTAAGAACATTTAAACACAAAAAAAAAAAAATTTTTTTTTTTTAATACAGTAATTTCATATTTTTATTAAATATGATATGTTCGTAGGTCCCGTTGTTCGTAGGTCGATGGAATCGTAAGTGGGGGGTTACCTGTACATATATACATATATATACAGGTGACCCCCGAGGTACGAACGAGTTAGGGACCTAAGAACGGTTCGCAGCTCGATTCTGCCGTAGCTAGGGGGTGAAATTTTTTTTTTTTTTTTATTATCATGCTAACGGAGCGCGCGCACACATTTAAGCATGTACAGTAGTGTACTGTAATGTTAAACATTGCTATTCACATTTACAGAATAAATAAAAATATATTTTCTTACTTTGAGATGGTCAAAGCCGACATCTTAGGTTGCCATGCGTTGATTGTTGTCGGGCCGAGCAGCGCGGCGGCCGGCGAGTGAACCACCGCAGCTGCTCGAGACCTGTGTTAGCTAGCTGGCTAGCTTCTGCTAGCCAAGCCATGAGCTGGTGTTGGAGCGGCGGCGCGATCAATCTGCAGCTCCTGCTCCAGCCTGAGACGTCCACAGAGCTCACAGAGCGATTCCAGCTAGTAATTAATCCATATGATGCGATCCTGGTCACAAGTGTTCAAAAGGCCGGCTCCCGTGTTAGCTCCCGTGTTAGCTTCTGGAGCTAGCCAGGCCGGAGGTGTAGCCAGGCCGGCCGGAGGTCTTCGCGCGGCGGCCTGGCACGATCAGCGATAAATCCGCTGCTGCCTGAGACATCCACAAAGTTCACAGAGACGTTTCCAGCTCGTAATTAATCCATATGAAGCCATCCTGGTCACCAGTCTTCGGCCGGCTCTCGGCGCCGGCAGCTAACCTAAAATGGCGTCCGGTGTTCTACATTAATTTGTGACCGTCTAAACTGGAGACCTTCAAAGGCCCCCGTGACTGAACCTAAAATGGCGTCCGGTGTTCTACATTAATTTGTGACCGTCTAAACTGGAGACCTTCAAAGGCCCCCGTGACTGAACCTAAATGGCGTCCGGTGTTCTACATTAATTTGTGACCGTGTAAACTGAAGACCTACTTCTTGCTGCGCAAGATTGCGCAATCATGACAAAAAAAAAAATAATAATAATAATAACTTTTATTTATAACGCACTTTACATCAAACAGATCTCAAAGTGCTACAATGAAAAATAAAATCAAGATAAAAATCAATCATAAATGCAACAAAGAAAAGGAACAACCAAGAGGATGGAGCCTCACAGATGATTGCATCAAAAATTTAAAATTCACAAAATGCAGATAAAATACTCAAAAAACTGGGTGCAATAAAAACAAAAGCACAATTAATTATTTAAAAAACTGGATAAAAAGAAAGGTTTTAAGACTTTTTTTAAAACATGTCACGGTCTGTGGGGCCCTCAGATATGAGGGCAGGGCGTTCCACAGCCGAGGGGCAGCGCAGGAGAAAGCCCGGTCTCCCATTGTGCGAGACCGAGACCTGGGAGTG
>JBBPBX010085761.1:0-15028 GCA_038048925.1 Garcialebias charrua | reverse complement strand
TGGTCAAACACAAAGAGCTTTTCATAGCGTGTGATCACTTGGTGACATCACACGACTTACAGATCTACTGGAAGAAAGTTCCAGGACATTCTAGAGTCCCAGGCGATGACAAGTACTACAATGACATTGCAGATTCCTTAGCCAAAGAAGGAGCCGACGAAGGTCCTCTATGGTCCTTCGACCCCTCCTGGTTAATCAAGACTCTGCCAACACAACCTACAGTCAGGGTAATGGCAGTCACACGTGCACAGGCCGCAGCCAGACCTGCTGACAACGCAGTCTCTGTACGACCCGCACTGACTGACCCAGACATCATCCAACTACAGAAGTCGGATCCTGCTATCAACTCCATGATACTGTACCTGACTGATCCGGAGAAAAACACTCCGTCTAAAGACGAACTGGATTCCGATCCAGACCTTAAAGTCCTTTATCAGCTGCGCAAACAGCTAAAACTAATCAAAGGCATCCTAACTTTCGCTCATGGACCAACGTCCTCACCTGTGTTCGTGGTTCCCCATGAACAAAGGGGGGTGATGTTAGTTCATGCCCATGATCTCCCGTCCGCAGGACACAAAGGAGATAAAGCCACGCTGACGGCATTAAAACAAATTGCCTATTGGCCTGGAATGAAAAAGGATGTCAAGGACTACATTGAAGGGTGCGTGGTCTGTGGCCAATTTCAGCCAACCAGACCACTTCACAGAGCACCACTGCAAAGCAGAGGCATTGCATTCCCATGGTCTGACCTCCAGATCGACTGGGTTGGACCACTCACTAAGAGCTCTAGAGGAAATAAATATTTTCTCACGGTAACCTGTGCATTCACCAAATGGGTAGAATGCCTACCAGCTCCTAACGACACAGCACAAACCACTGCTATGTTGTTAATGAATCATATATTCTCAAGGTTTGGACTTCCCCTTCGGGTGAACTCAGACCAAGGTACACACTTCACAGGTGAAGTGATGAAAGAACTGTGGAAGACGCTAGGCGTCAAGGCCAACTTTCATGTCGGCTACCACCCACAGGCTTCAGGCCAAGTAGAGAGAGCAAACAGAACTGTGGTGAGTATTTTGAAGAAATACGTGGCTGCAAACCACAAGGACTGGGACGTGAAACTCCCTCTGGTCCTCATGGCCATAAGAGCCACTCCACACACATCAACTGGCATCTCTCCCTTCGAGATGATGACCGGTCGACAAATGACTCTCCCTCTACACCTGTTGTACCAACCAGGCGACGCCGCCATGGCGACAGCCTACACCACACAACAATACATGAAAGATTTGAATGTACACCTCAGAAACACTTTTGCTTTCGCCCAGAAAAACCTGGAAAAATCCGCTGAAGGACGCAAGGCGTACTACGACCAAAAGGCCTCTCACAATGAACTCCAAGTGGGAGACAGAGTCTGGTACTATACGTTCGCCCCAGCAACCGGGAAAGGAGGGTCCGAGACCGGAACTCTCGCCCGCAAACTAATGCCCAGGTGGACTGGACCTCATCTGATAACAGACAAAGTGTCCTCAGTCGTCTACGAAATCAAAATCAGCAAAGGCCGCAAAGAGCCAATTGCTAAATGGGTACATCGAAATCAGATCAAACCTTACAAGGCGTTCAATGACTCCACAAAAGACAAAGATCTCACAAACTCACCGACTTCATGGGATAATAAGGTCGTCCAAACACAAGTTAGTAAATAAACTAATCAGGTTTAAACTACCGTATTTCCACCCTATAAGTCGCATTGTCCAATTTGAACTTAGAAACGCTAAGCCTAAAACCCACAACAAAAAACTAACCTTAACAACCGTTTAAATCCACGAGATTTAATTTGACCTCGGTCATAAAGTTGAGACCTGTTTTTCTTGTGTGTTGCACTTTGGAATCTGACGACAGGAGTGTGTCGAAGCAGTGAAACGTTGTTTCCTTGTTGTTTAGTCATTACTGTTGTCATTAGTTGAGATATTGTTTTGGTTCTGAACACTCCCAGCCAAAAAGGTTTTGTATTAACATTGGTTAATGAATGATATGGATTTAACTATGCCAACATGCAGTTCGTTTTGTTAAATCTCAATCGTCGAAGAGTCAATGTAGTTTAAAGCTACTCAAGGTACAATAAACTACACTGGTCTCACAATTTCTAAATTGAACCGATTCGATCGTTTCTATTCTAGATTGTCTATTCATTTTGATGAGTCTCGCCATAGACTTCAAAATTTATTAGGAATACCAAATCCTACGTCGTTCGTCTAAAAGACAACAGACATTTAGATCAAACTATATTTCATTTTTTATTTTAGTTTAACCTAAACTAAGTAATGAATGGAGGAATAGTTTGGAATTAGAGGCCTTCGTTACAGAAGCCCTCCAAAATTTTATAGGTACAGATCCCTATATCTAATTTTACAGAATTGATCCACCCCTTAATTGGTAATTGTAGCTGATCTAAACCATGATAGCTTACATACCAGGTGCATATAGGTAAGGCTTAATGTAAAATCCCAATCATAAGCCCACCTAAAAAACCACATAATTGCATGACACATAGAACCAGAGTGGCACTGACTGGAAACCAACCAGCCAACAACCTTCGATGTGGGGACCTGCAGCTCCAACGCTTGGTCTTCAACCTTCGTCCAAGGGTCGCCTCCTCTGCGTCAATCGAGGGATTCCCTCTACATGCTGATTATGAAAACAATTGTTGCTGATCAATCGCCAACTCTAATCGATATGGAATTATCGTTGTGGAATTACCGCTGTGGATTATAAGACTTTGTTTTCCAAAGGATCACAGACTTTGTTTTCCAAGAGTTAACAGACTCAGTTTTCCAAGGGATTACAAGCTTTCCGCTATGGGATTACCTACAAACAGTATGGAATTTCCAAAAACATTATGGGATTATAATTTTGATTTTTCTTTTCCACTTACTGGATTACTTCAAGATCAAAGACAGTTCAAGGTTTCCTTTCGTGTTGGACCCCATCCCCAAGGACTGGCGATGGCTTCCAAAAGGGGGGAGATGTAGTGGACCTACCCAGGGTCAAACTAAGGTTTTTGAACTGTCCAGTGATGACCTTTACTGACCTCTCAGTAAAGCAAGACATTTACCACAAAATCATTCCATTAGCTGTAATCTGAGAACATAGTCACCAAAAGAGACTATTTCTATCTTTGATTTTAGGCTGATGTGATCAAAAGAATAACTTTTGTCATTTTCATGATGCGTGCTTTTAAGCTGTGTTATTCTGTAAGAGTTAAACGGTGTTCACTGCTGTGTTAAAGTTGAAGTCTCGGGTCAGAGAGACCAGATGGTTTTGTTTAGAAAGTCAGAAGACAGTTAATCCGTTGTTTTTCATGAGCAGGGCTCCAGCTTTATCTGTCTTTTCCTAAACATTTCCCTCTGCTGCTGGCTGTAACCTTGGGTCGCGATAAAAAAGTGAACTGCTCGACTGGTCCACGGACCAATGAAAAAGAGACAAGCCTCACTCCTCTCTTTGATCCTTTTTTAAGTTCTAAGCTGTTGCTGGAACGGCAGAGTTTCTGGGAGCTTCAAAGACATGAAGACGTCCCAAAGAGCTGAATGAATGCCTGTCACCCGCCAAGGACAGTCATTCAGCTAAGGATTGTATAACATGCTGTTATGAATCCACTTCGAACGAGCGTAAGCTCAAAACTTTGTTTATTCCTTCCTGGAATAAGCTTATCTTGAAGTCAGAGGCCAGGAGCTGACATATTTTCTGATGACCAAGCGGAACCCAGGAGACGTTGGAAACGTAAACGAATGACCAGTTCAGACGAACTGGGCCTGAAGGACTGTGCATCTTACAGGCTGGTGCCATCTCTTTATCAGACTCGTCGTCGAAAGGTAAAGAGCGGTTTACAAACGTACCTGGATTTTAGCAGAAATCTGATGAGAAGTGTCACTTTGGTAACATGCTCAAGATAATTTCCTTTAAACCATCTTCCTCCTATCTTTTTCTCTCAATCTAAGCTGGAAACTATTTAAGCTAAAGAGCCCTCAGACTAAATATGTTTAACATCCAATATTGAAGTCTGTTGTGTTAAATTTAAGTGTGCTGACGTATTAAATTGAAAGAAAGTGAAATCATGTCAATCAAGTGTAATGGTGTTAATTTAGTTGATTTATTTTAAATAAATGGTAGTGTCGCCTGGCATACCAACTAGGTTAACGTCTCTGTCACTTAATGGCTTTGTTTATTTATCCATCATAAAGATCACAGAAATATTGGGTAAACTGAAAAAGAAAAGAATCCGTGAAATTACTATTCAATCTGAATAAGTAAATTAATTAAGGATAAAGAGGTCAGCTTAATACTGACCCCTGTTAAAATCCTTTAGTTACATCTGGGTGGCACTATATGTGTTTAAAGACACAATATATGGTCTCCCTCGTGTTTCCTTCACAGCGGTGTTATATCTTATTAAAAAGTTCTAAAAAATAAATAAAAACAGAGCGTTGGTCCAAATGTACCCACAACTGCACCAGGAAATATTTAGAGGTTGCGCATCCACGTAAGACACTATTAATTCGCTCGCTCGCGTACGAGACTGACGGAAGAGCTGTGCCAACTATCCATGAATGAATTTGTCGGAGCGAACCAAGCTCATGTGTGGCCGTGTGGCTCCGCAAAGCCCCCGGTGGGCAGCGGGCTACATCAGCTCCCTGCCCTCCCCATTCTCCAGAACCTTCCAACAAGATACAACACTGCTGCGGCCGAAGTCGTGCGAAGCCGCGCAGCTCCGCAAAGCCCCCGGCGGGCTGCATCAGCTCCCTGCCCTTCCCATTCTCCTTCCAACAAGATACAACACCGTTGCGGCCGAAGTCGTGCAAAGCCACGCGTCTCGCCCCCCTCTTTCTCTCCACCCGACCTGGGGGAGAGAACAAAAAGGCAAGCGGGCAGTTCCACACAGCCCCAGCCAAGCAGTGTTATATCTTATTAAAAAGTTCTATAAAAAAAAAAGAAAAACAGCGAGCACTGCCGGTCCCGCAACCCACCAGGAAACTTCGCAGAACCCTCCGTAGCCAGCCACGTTGAACATGAGTGTAATTTGCCCGTACAAATTCATTCATTTCCTTATTTCAGTCATGGAGACAGCAAGGAGGAAGCGATCACTTGACTTTTGGCAAAAAAACTAAAGAAAAGCCACTGGAACTTTCACTGAAATCAGCATCACTCATAAGCCTCTATCGCGAACTCACTCCCTGCCTTCTGACTGGATCCTTTTTTTTACGTCATTTCGGACTTCGGCAATCAGTAGGCCGGTAGGACTGGAAAGCACCTTGCATGGTAGTCTGCCGCCACTGGTTTATGAATGTGTGTAGCATTCAATATATGTGTAGCACTTTGAGATTTTCAGTAATGAAAAGTGCGTTATAAATTGAATTAATTATTATTATTATTATTAATCATCGGCGGGGTTTCCAGATTCTTCCGGGACTCCGTTGTTTTTTTTTGGGTTTTTTTTAACCCTCGCCTAGCCCAAATGCAAAAATGAAAATAGACATCATATTCTACTACAGTATTTGTCCAATATGGTGAATTGTTACTGTCACGGTGGGTGTTGTCGTTTAAGGATGTTGCTTTGTTGTTGATGAGCGCCCTCTAGTGTATCTCTTGTCAAATTGTTCAACCTCTGAAAATTAAAATGAATGTAATTAATTCTGGCTACATTTTTATTAACTGTAACATATGGGATTATAGATTCAAAAACTGTAGCGACTGGATCCGCTAATTTGTATTCATCTGGGACACCTTGGGGAACCTCGATTGAATTTATGTAAGCTAGAGAATCTGCATACAGGTCAAAGTCACGCTTTCTCCTCTCAAACTCACCAATCACATGTGTACTATTCCTAAAAGTTTCCAAATCCTGTCCTGTTAAATTCACCATCTTAACTGGAGAAATTAGAGAAATGAGTGTACAAATTCCAG
Organism: Garcialebias charrua; assembly: GCA_038048925.1. Taxonomy (NCBI): domain Eukaryota; kingdom Metazoa; phylum Chordata; class Actinopteri; order Cyprinodontiformes; family Rivulidae; genus Garcialebias; species Garcialebias charrua. The sequence goes on along the minus strand of JBBPBX010085761.1, from coordinate 9,067 downwards.
ACCATCTCGGAGACAATGTATTTCTCAAAATCCTCCCACCACAAAACCAGTACACGTCTGCGCGTGCAACAGACAAACTTTTCATGTTTGTCCAAGCTGAAACATTCACATTCAACTTACACCAACTTGATTCAATATCACCTACAGACGTACCTCCCTGAATTTTACTGACCAGACAGGTGTAATCATTCCTCACAGGAGTGAAAACAGGTGGAATTGCATCTCTGGGGGTCATGGGAAAATATTTCTCCAAGCTTTTGCAACTGTCAGAGGGATTTTCTTTCATATGTAGTTCCAACATGCAGTGAAAGCATGAATTATTTGATAACGGTGAAGGTACTAGTATTAGAGCTGGCCTGACCTTCGCACAAACTACGCAATCCTTATAATTCACCTGTTCTGCAACATTTTCAACATACTCTACCCAGTAATTTTACTGAGTGAAACCAGTTTCTAGGGCTAACTTTTCTTCATATGTCACATCTGTCAAATAAGACACCTCTTGGTCTGATTCAATCTGACTTTCATCCCTCTGAACCACATTTACCCTGAACGGACTCGTTGGATCTTTACCCGAAACATGAACTCCCAGTATATAAGTGTCACTATCCTACCTCTGAGGATTCTTTAAAGTCAAAATCAAAGAATTACAGGTATTTTGTGCTAGACACCTGGTGCTTTTGTATGATCTTGTATGATTGACAAGCGTTCCTGTAACGGATACGTCCCTCTTCTCACTTTTTCTGGTCTGTAACCCCAGTCAGCAGGTCCTGAATTACACAACACATTATTCCAGTCCCCGCAATTCATGTCATGCCCATAAGTCACACATTTATCCTGAACTGACCCATTGGATCTTTGCCAGAAACATGAACTCCCAATACATAAGAATCACTATCTTGCCTCTGAGGATTCTTTAAAGTCAAAATCAAAGAATTACAAGCCTTTTCTGCTAGACATCTGGTGCTTTTTGTATGATCTTGTATGATTGACAAGCGTTCCTGTAACGGAAATTTTCCTCTCCTTGCTTTTTCTGGTCTGTAACCCCAGTCAGTGGATCCTGAATTACATAAAACATTACTCCATCCCCTGCAATTCATGTCATGCCTGTAAGTCACACAGATATACTTCACTGCCCAAACAAATGACTCCTGCTTTTCACCACAATACACCACAGAGCAAAAATCTAACTTAACTGATGCGGTCACCCCAGCTGTGAAGTTAAACTGTAGGAAATTAACTATCATGAATTTCTTTGATCTGATAATTTCAGTGTCTGGGCGTACCTGAATCTGAACATCTGCAAACTCTGTTTCACCTGTCCCTTTTCTGAGCAAGAAGTGAGGATCCTCATCACGAGACCTATTGACATTGTTGTAACCAACTTCTGGGAAACCAATCTTAGCTTTCGGTTCAAACCACAGAATGAGGCCTGCAATTAAAACAATTATCACACTTAACCTAATCACTTGATAATTCATTCTCCCTGTAACAATTATGTATAAAAAACAATGTCCCCTTTTTATGTAATGTTATTTTAAGTCTGCTTTGATTTTTTTCCTCAAGTTTTATCATGGCTTTGGGACCGGTCGATCTACGTTCCCAACTGGAGATGGAGGGTCAGCGTCACTCTGTACAGATGGCTCACTCAGCTCCTCAGACACACCTAGTCCTTCAGATGCGCCTAGCTCAGCCAAGTCGTCTCGTACCTGCTGTAGAGTGCGTTGAGAAGGGTCAGAACTTTTAACACAATGTGTCTTATGTATCCAATTACTGAGTTTAACCTCAGTTAGCCAAACTTTTACACAATGAGATGTTACTGCAGCCACCTTGTACGACCCGTCCCATCTTGACTGAGACCAGTTAAATCGTGCTACCTTTCTTAGGATCCAGTCACCTGTTTCCACAAGGGCACTGTTCTGTTCTCTCTCTTGTGTCTGTATCTCCATTATCTGTTGAGAGATGCTCATTACAGTATTATTAAGCTTCTTCAAATACTCTAATATGTCATAATGTTGTAATTGTAACATAGTACTTTCTGAAGGCAAAGGATGGGTGAAAGGACATGGCATTTTCCTCCTTGTAAATAGCTCATGTGGGCTTACATTCAGAGTAGTGTTTGGAGTTGACCTTAAATTAAACAACACTATAGGTAGAGCATCAGGTCATTTCAATTTTTTGTCTGCACAAACCTTTGCCAACCCTTCTTTAAGAGTGTGGTTAGCTCACTCCACAATGCCTTGCAAAGCTGGGTGAAAAACAGCTCCAAACTTGTGCTGAATGCCAAACATTTTCTCAACTTCTTTTAGTTCCTCGTTTGCAAAATGAGTCCCATTATCTGATCTGATCACTGAAGGGACTCCAAATCTGGGGATTAATTCCTTTGTCAACCACTTTATAACTTCTTTTGCCTTTTCAGTTTTAGTTGGATACGCCTCTACCCAGCGGCTATATGGATCTACACACACAAGTAAATATCGTTTCCCATTTACTCGATTTCCAGCTCCCATATCAGTAAAATCGATCACAATCTCTTTCCATGGTGCTTGAGGCATTGGAAAACCACCCAGTCCAGTTTTAAGTGCAACTCTTGGATTATGGTGACAACATATTTCACAAGTCTATACAAAATATTTTGCGATAGAAAAAGCATACGGATTCCACCAGCTCTGTGATATCAAGTCAATCAGTTTTGAGGTACCATAGTGCCCTCTGCTGTGAGCCTCTTGGCATAACAGGTTGAACAAACCTGCTGGGGCTACCATTTTACCCTCGTAGTTTCTCCAAATTTGTTCAAAATACTTTTTAGCTCCACGGTCTAACCATGCTTGCTTCTCGTGTGGAGAGGTTGCATTTTGTAATTCTCTAATAGATTCCAGGGTGAATTCCTTTTCAAAACACTTTTCAGAATTATTTTTCTCATGTCCCTGGATCATCTGTGACCTTAAAGTGTAGCCTGCAGCTTTTTTAGCAGCCTGATCTGCTTCATGGTTCCCCTTAGCGATAAAATGATTCCCTTTTTGATGCCCCTTGCATTTAATTACTGCCACCTGTCTGGGTCGCTGCAATGCATAATACAATTCCAGTAATTGTTTAAAATGTCTGACTGGCTCTCCAGACGAAGTGACAAATCCTTTTCTCCTCCAATGACAGAGGTCTACATAGACTGCTTGAAAAACATAAGCTGAGTCTGTGTAGATATTAACCCTTTTCCTTGCTGCAACATGACAAGCCTCTGTCATTGCTTTAAGCTCAGCTAACTGTGTGGAAGCTGACTGGTTCATCACTTCTGCCTTGAGTTCAACAAAACCGTCATTTTTTCTTTCCACCACAGCAAAAGCAGTGACCAATGCTCCCGTTTCATTTTGATGAGTATGCCCATCACAGAACAGTATCATGTCTGGCTGTTGTAAAGAAACTTTAGAAAGGTTTATATGCTCCTCTCCCCCCTAAGTTTCCTCCTCCTTGCTTTTGTATTTTGTCTCGTCTTAACTCTTCAGCGCTCAATCGAACCAATTTGAAATGGATTTATTTATGTGGGCTGTTTCCTCTATTGATACATTTTTTTCAACGAAGCACACCGGACCAGGAAAGGCGGCTTGCCCCTTCGACATGCATGTGGTAGGATACACTATGGACTCGTGACCAATGTGTCTGACCATTCTCTCTGTCGAAGACGTTGAAGTTTTGTGGATTATTGGAATATTGGTGGCAATTGCTCTGCTTTTTGGGATCGGCGGATGTTTTCTGCTATTGGAAGCTAAGGGAGGCGGTAGCGGCAATCAACGCGCTGGCGAGACTCCCTGCTCAACCAGATTCTCTGATCCGGGCTATGACCTCAACAAGCCAGCTGTTGTACGAGCTGACAGCCGCGGACCTGCGGTGCGCTTTGGGACTCGTTTACAGCCCCATCAGGGCACAGTCGAGGATTTGTAGCTCGGAACCTCACATGATTCGACGATTTGGACCTGAACAGCACCTGGACTTCAAGGCTGCAGTCAAAAGTACACTGTAGCCTGGCCTGAAAATAAATAAGCGACTAATCTAATCTGGACTGTGAGCAACCTTGGAAAAAGAAGGCTGTCTGCAAATCTTCTCCTGGAGTGAAAGCTGATGAGAACTCGCTGCCCCCCCCCTACCAGAGGTCTCCGTGTGCTTTCAGAATGGAACCGAGCTGAAATGACATCTACAGACTGTGCTTATCTGAAATGACTTTAACGGACAATCTCCCTGCTTGCCATGAAATGCAACATGTCTTGTCTTATCTGTGCTAAAGCTGGTAGAGTTTTTTAGACTTTATCATGGAGTGTCCTAAGACAAATTGTGATAGATTCTTTTTTGAATACCACTAATTATCCAAATGTATGTTCCTTTTTCATATCTGATTGTTGGTGGCACGGTTTTATACTGCTACGGCTTCGGTGCGTACGTCCCTCTTCGGATGGTGCGCGCGCCAATTGCAAAACTTTGTACCTTGGTGCAAATATGCCAATGAAGATATATTCTATTCTATTCTAATCTCATTTCCTCTGAGGTGTCACTAACACAGCGTTTTTCAAATAGTGGGGCGCGCCCCCCTGGGGGAGCGCAGTGCGATGCCTGGGGGGCCCGGGCTCTTGTGACCCAGTTTTGAATTTTCTTATTGCGCCACAGAACTAAAAATCCTAGGCGTGTTTCAGCACGGCACTATTATCTGTAGCACGTGTAGCATTAGCTTCTCGTTGCGGTGTCCTGTTTGGGAAAGTTATGACTTCCTTGTTTAAAAAGACAAGCGCAAGTCCAAAGCTGTTGTTTCAGGACGTTGTTTCATGGAGACTGGTGCGGAAATGCAGAGGAGTGGAGCGCTCTGCCACGAGATAACAAACAAGATTAGAGCTGCAGCACGTTTTTTTTCCAACACGTCTAACTTGTTAACGGACTTGAAACAACTTCATCCCAACGTGAACGTCTCTTCTAAAAGCAAGAAAAGCAGCTTGTTGCAAAGACAGCTAACAGCAGCATTTAAACTTCCATCAGGTAAATCAGAACGGTCCAGATCACAGTCACAGCTGTAGAAGTTTTTAAAGCTCTGGGTTGATGTGCAGGCTTTAAAGTTTGTGAGCTCCGCCACAACATCCATCATGTCAACACTTCAGACTGTTTTGAAGCTCCGCTCCAGAACCGAAAGTAAAAAAGTTCATCACTTTATGAAAAAAATAAAACTGATGTCAACAAGCCCTGGAGCTCTGATGATGATGATGACCGAGCGATTTAACCGCCTCATAACAACCGTTCAATAAGAGGTATTGTTGTTTTATTAATATTATCATCTATATAAATTTTTTATTTAAAGTTATAATCTTATTAACTCTTTCTTTTTTACCTCTTGGTGTTCTTCAGGGAAATCCACCACATCACCTCCAGTTTAAGTGTGTGACTGAACTCTGAACTTTTCCAGGGACACCCTGATGCATGCTCAATAATCCAGGTAGAAAAACCTAAAAAAGCTAAGTCTGGTCCTCTTCCAGGCACCTGTCCCACCTGGGGGAGCAGTTCCAAGAAGAGGTTTTAAGTACTGAGGACAAATTGCACTACTTTTATACTACTTTTTATATCTACACTACTACTGATATATGCTGTATATTCTTTTTACTAGCCTTATTGTATATGCCACTTTACCTCTGCACACCTGCTTCTGCAGGAATTGGTGGCTGCAGAAGAGGTCATGCAATCATGTGGATCATCTGTTTTGGAATAGGCACATCTAAAACATTCAGAAAAGGGAGGCCTTGACAGGATTCGGTTCCGGTGGAGGACGCAGACCCAGAATGCAGGCGAAACAGGACTCAGAGACACAAATGTAAAATAATAATCACTTTAATAAACAAAACAAAAAGACTGAACGGTGCAGTCACTTACAAAACGAGGGAATGATAGATGGCTCCACCAGACATCAGGGAGGAATGGATTTGATTTGATTTTATGACCCGGCGAGGAACAGATGAAATGAGAGGGCTTTTATACACTGAGGGATAGTGAGTAAAACTCAGAGCACCTTGGCAGGCGGCAGGTGAAAGTGATTAGCTATGGACAACAGGTGAAAATGATTAGCGATGAGGCATGAACTGAGGAGTGAGCAAAAACAGAAAAAACATGACAGGCGCAGAGCCTGACAGGCGCAGATCATGACAGAACCCCCCCCTCAAGGGTGGCACCCGACACCCCCAAGAAGGACCCCCCAAAAGAACAAGGGCGGGTGGAGGGAGGCAACCGGCAGGACGGCGGGCCAACACCGGCCAGATCCGGGGGACGCCCAGGAGGACGCCCATCACCACCAGCCAGATCCGGGGGACGCCCAGGAGGACGCCCATCACCACCAGCCAGATCCGGGGGACGCCCAGGAGGACGCCCATCACCACCAGCCAGATCCGGGGGTTGACCTGGAGGCCGCCCATCGCCATCAGCTGGTTCAGGAGGTCGTCCATCGAGCGGCGATGCGTTAGGCGGGTGACCGGAGTAACGCCCAGCAACGGCCGGAACACCTTCGTCGGCCGGAACACCTTCGTCGGCCGGAACACCTTCGTCGGCCGGAACACCTTCGTCGGCCGGAACACCTTCGTCGGCCGGAACACCTTCGTCGGCCGGAACACCATCGTCGGCCGGAACACCATCGTCGGCCGGAACACCATCGTCGGCCGGAAACAAGATCCCGACAGTAGGGACTTGGTCGGCCGGTCCCGAGTCGTCGTCTGCGTTGTCGGGACCCCCGTCATCGAGATCCTCGTCGTGGGGACCCTCGTGGACGTCGAACGGCGAGACGTCTTCAAGACCCTCGTCGTCAGGATCCTCGAGACCCCCGTCTTTGTGAGGACCCTCGGCTGAGACGTCGTCGTCTGGACCCTCGTCGGGCCCATCTGAGACGTCGTCGTCTGGACCCTCTTCGTCGGGCTCCTCCGAGACGTCGTCGTCTGGACCCTCGTCGTCAGGCTCCTCCGAGACGTCGTCGTCTGGACCCTCGTCGTCGGGCTCCTCCGAGACGTCGTCGGGCGCCGTCGAGGCCGCAGGCGAGGAGACCACCGTCGAGTCTGCAGGCGAAGAGACGGCGTCTGGACCCTCGGCGTCTGGACCCTCTGAGAAGACGAGACCTGCAGCAGCCGAAGCGTCGAGGTCTGCAGCAGCCGAAGCGTCGAGGTCTGCAGCAGCCGAAGCGTCGAGGTCTGCAGCAGCCGAAGCGTCGAGGTCTGCAGCAGCCGAAGCGTCGAGGTCTGCAGCAGCCGAAGCGTCGAGGTCTGCAGCAGCCGAAGCGTCGAGGTCTGCAGCAGCCAGTTCAGAGTCCTTTGCGGCTGGTTGCTGATCTCCAGCGGCAGAGAGGACCTCAGCACCCAGGATCACATCTGGACCAGTTTCTGTGGAGACAATGAGAAATACTGCATCCGATGGACCGGGTGCAAGACCCAGCCTTGGTGCAGGAACCAGTCTGGGTGCTGGGACCGGGACCAGTCTGGGTGCTGGGACCGGGACCAGTCTGGGTGCTGGGACCGGGACCAGTCTGGGTGCTGGGACAGGGACCAGTCTGGGTGCTGGGACAGGGACCAGTCTGGGTGCTGCTGGACCTGAGCTGGGAGGTGCATCAGGCTGAGAAGCTGCTACTGGGCTCAGATATTCAGCTGTGGGTGGATGGGTGGGAGCTGCAGCTGTCTGTGAGTTCTGACGTTCAGCAGCTGTGGGACGTTCAGCTGCTGTGGGACGGCTCAGAAGAGGACTTGATGAAGACGAGTTGTGATCAGCAGGAGGTGGACCAGGCTGAACGCGAGCGAGCAGTGAGCGTAACACACAGCTCTCCTCCCAAGCCTGCTCGAACAGTTGCCACGCCCCCAGCGAGTCGTCTTTGTTATCAGCTCCAGTATATGAGGAAATGATTCCTTCGGCGGCGATTAATCTCTCCCACAAAACACTGGAGCTGCAGACTTCCAGGCTCCCAGCAACAGGAGCGTATGGGCGAGCAACCTCCTCCTTCTGCCCCAGTCTCGCCTCAGTCCTGTCAGAACCGCTGTCAGTGCATGGGCTGACACATGCCCCCCCCCAAGAAAATTTCCCCGGCTTTTCTGACAGCCGGCGTGGAGAGTTTGACGGTGGGCGGGGCTGGAACCCGGAAATGTCCGCACGTTCTGTCCAGCGGTGACGTGGACTGTGAGCCGATACCGGGTCCATCCAAAACCCATTTGGGTCCTCGTCCTCCTCCTCGTCCGAGTCAGACCACATCGACCCGAGTGTTGGAACGGAGGGGGGAGACAGCCAAAAAGCTGCGCGGCCGCCTCCGTGCTTCCGCTCTTCCTCCTCGACCAGAAGCGGGGATGAGAGAACCTCCGTCTCCGAGCTGTGGTTCCCCCAGCCGTTCTCCGCACAAACCCCGTACATGTGGATCACGGTCAGCCCGTCCAGTCCTGGGGCCGCGTCCGTCAGACGCTGAGCCGGTTTGCTGTTTCGCCTGTGGGTCCTGCGATTACGTGATGGCCGGGTCATACTGACAGGATTCGGTTCCGGTGGAGGACGCAGACCCAGAATGCAGGCGAAACAGGACTCAGAGACACAAATGTAAAATAATAATCACTTTAATAAACAAAACAAAAAGACTGAACGGTGCAGTCACTTACAAAACGAGGGAATGATAGATGGCTCCACCAGACATCAGGGAGGAATGGATTTGATTTGATTTTATGACCCGGCGAGGAACAGATGAAATGAGAGGGCTTTTATACACTGAGGGATAGTGAGTAAAACTCAGAGCACCTTGGCAGGCGGCAGGTGAAAGTGATTAGCTATGGACAACAGGTGAAAATGATTAGCGATGAGGCATGAACTGAGGAGTGAGCAAAAACAGAAAAAACATGACAGGCGCAGAGCCTGACAGGCGCAGATCATGACAGGCCTGAGGACTTGAATTGAGAATCAATTTATATATAAACAATTTTATATACAAATTATACTACAGTGGACGTATAATAAACCTTTTTCTTTTCAACCCACTTTTGGTATGTGCGAGGTTATTACAGCCACCGTATTTATAGTCGCAATGGAGAGTAGGGGG
>JBBPBX010085760.1:0-15028 GCA_038048925.1 Garcialebias charrua | reverse complement strand
AAAACTTAAATATTATCTCTCCCAGACCAAAAAGCAAACATCAACATATTTAACAACACCCCCCTGTATCTGCATGAAATGGTATGTTCCTAGCTTCTTTAGCTCATTTGACGCTGCTGGTGCAGAGGCAAGAAGGCTCGGCGCTGGGCTCTGTGTGAGTCAGGTTGAACAAGAGGCAGATACTGTTAAATTATATATTTGAGGCATGAAAATGTTGGGTTTCCAGAAGTTTGTTCCTACCTTGTTCATAGATCTGCTGTTTTCACTAATTTGTAAATGAGTCCCCGTGACTCAACGAGGCTAGCCTGTATAAATATTGTATAAAGATTTACCTGACTAAATAAAGGTTGAATGAAAAAAATAAAGGTTGAATGAATGATGACAATATATTTTAATCTAATTTGAATGTAAAGTTATACACGATGTAAGGTAGATTTTTGTAAATGTTATATAGTTACAATTTACAAATGTATATTTAAGTGTCTTTTATCTTTCAAGAATGTTTAGAGAATATTTTGTTTTGAATTTGTGCAATAAAAATAGAGATTAATATATGGCTTTTAGTGCATTTTTATGTGTAGTTTTTAATCTTGCTTTAAATAGTGAATTGCATACTCTATGCAGACGGTTGCATGTACAATTCACTAACAGTAAATATTGTGCTAGTACCAGTATTGGACCAAAGGAAGCAAGCCTTTAATGTTATTTATGTAAAACTTTTGCTGGATCAGTTAGCAGAGGTGGAGAAAGTACTCAAACACTGTACTTAAGTAAAAGTACAAATAAACAGACAAAAATGTACTCTAGTAAAAGTAGAACCATATTAATATTTTTACTTAAGTAAAAGTAAATAAGTACTTGCTTTTAAAAATACTTAAAGTATTAAAGTAAAAGTACTTGCTGAATGTATTACCTAATGCAGTGGTCTACAATACCATTAAGTGTACATACTCTATGTATATTTTCTGTAATACATTAATAGTGTTGAGTCATTTTAATGAACAATGCTGCAGATAATACATGTTTTTATTGTGCTTACCCTGTGACACAGTTCACACTTAGACTTGTGATTCTGTGCATCAGAATTTCAGGGATGAGTTAAATACCATTAAGCAAACTAAGAAAGAGGAATGATTATATCTTTGAAAGTTTTTATTTAACATAAAACAAAACCAATGTGTCATTTTAACAGCACTAAACACATTTAAGTAAAAGTTGTCTGCCTGAAAAAAAGGAGCATTAGACCTAACAAAGGAACAGGTTCTGATCAGTTCTGCAGTTTGTCATCAACTCTAGTTAAAATATGTCAACCTTGTAATGGGTCAATAGTGAAGAATATTTTAACTTCCTGACACCATTTTCAAAACTTGGACCTGAGTGTCGAGACATCTCTTGTCTCCTAACATCCATGAACTGACACATTTTAATATTGCAGCAATAATTTATTGTTCAAGTTCAGAAGAAGTTGGTTTTCAAAGTTTTTTGAGTCCAGTCTGGATCTTTTGGGAGATAAAATTTGTCCTGCTGTACTGAACAGTCTTTCAATAACATTTCAATAGTCTTTCAATAAGGCCTTGGGTGTTGTGTATCTTCTGGCTGAATCTCTGTAGTGGAATCCATTTTGTGTGTGTTAGTGGTGCTGTGGGTGCTCCCAGCTCAATGACATATATACTAAAATATACGTCACTGGTCCAGCTCTTCTTGAAGGTGGGTCTAACGTTACCTGCCCACTTTGCAGTGATTCAATGGACCAACTCCTCTCTCAACATCAGTTACTTTCAAACTAACGACAAATCAAAAAGCTGCAACGTGAATGTAACTTGTAACTCAACACATTATAGAAATGTAGTGTAGTAGAAAGTACAGATACTTTATGTAAAATGTAGTGCAGTAAAAGTAAAAGTACCCACATTTAATTCTACTTAAGTACAAATACTGTACATGAAAAATATACTTAAGTACAGTAACAAAGTATTTGTACTTAGTTACATCCCACCACTGTCAGTTAAATTCTAGAGATGTGGCAAAAGCAGCTGTGCAGGGGGGCCCAATTGGATATTTTTGTCATGGGGCCCAATATTCCTGGCGGCCCCCCTGGGCCTACTCCTTCTGACGTTCTGCTGCCTCCTCCGGGGATTCCGGATGAACCACGTTGTGCTTTAAACCACTGTAAATAATAAATACTGTTCTTTTGTACTCTCGTGCCTTGTGTCGTTCCGGGTCTCGTTACAAACTGGGTTACCTAGAAACCATTACAGAATGCTCCAGCCAAACAAAACCCAGAACGAGACCAGGAACAAACAAGCTAGTTCCTCTGAAACGGGGCGAATGAATCAATTGGAAGAAATGATGAAACAAGTATTAAGCCAACAGCTCAAAACACAAGCTAACCTACAGGAACTTGGAGGTATGGTTCATGCTATTAATCAGAGACTCACTCCTTCTCCTCCCACAGCCTCTGCATCTCCACAAGCTTCAAGATCGTCTAACATCAGCTCAGTAAATGATCCTCTGCTTTCACAACAACTGGTAGTAAAACCGTCTGAACTCTTTTCAGAAGACCCAGCTCAATGTGAGGGTTTTCTCCTTCAGTGCGAACTCGCCTTCAGAGGAGCTCCCATACTCTACTCGTCGGACATAAAAAAGATTACTTACTTCATGCACCAACTGAAAGGTAACGCCCTCCAATGGGCGACTTCGTTCATTCATCAACACGACTTGGACTTTGTCTCGTTTAGGAGTTTTTTGGAGGAGTTTCGCAGGATTTTCGACAGGCCGCTACAGCAACCCAACGCGGAAAAGAGAATGTTGGGGTTACGTCAGGGCCGGCGTCCTGTCGCTGAACACGCCCTGGAGTTCCGCATCCTGGCGGCGCAAACTGACTGGAACGACAGGGCATTACAAGGTACCTTTTTAAACTCCTTATCCGACTATGTGAAAGACCAGATCTCAGCAAGAGATGAGCCTCCTAATTTTGACGCATTAATAAATCTAGCGATCTCAATTGACGAACGTTTCCGGGAACGACGACGTGAACGGGACTACAACTCCCAGAGGGTCTCTACTTCCGGGTATTCAACGTCATCTGCAGGGGGTTACCACAGCAACAGCAAATTCGAAAGATACAAGCCACGAAGTGCTCTGGTGCCATCTTCTGGCTCCCAATCTAACTCACCTGAATCTGAACCCATGCAAATTGGGAGTACCGTTTAAATCCTGTTGAGAGACAAAGGCGTAGAAACTTGAATCTTTGCATGTATTGTGGTGAAGAGGGGCATTTTATTGCCACTTGCCCTGTGCGGGGAAACGAAGACACCCACCAGTAAAACGGGAGATACTGGTGGGTACTTCCTTGTTTACTCCTCTTCATAGGTTTACATTACCCACAGTTATTTTAAATTTTCATACTCTTATACCACTATGCAAAAAACTCAGGACAGTGTTAGTTTTACTATTTTATGCTTATGTCTATTATTATATGTTTCAGTGTTTCAATGTTTAGATGTTTACTGTTGCACCGAGGGACTGAGAGAAACGCAATTTCGGTCCTGTGTATGTCCTGTACAGTACATATTGCAGATCTGACAATAAAGTTGACTTTGACTTTGACTTTGACTTTATTCAGTACAATCGGAACCGCTTCCCTGTTTCTGCACTTATTGATTCTGGTGCAGAACAAAATTTTATTAGCCAAGATTTGATCACGGACCTATCTCTTCCTGTCCTTAAAATTGACCCCGTGTCCATTGCTGGGGTTACTGAGGAGACCTTAACACAGATTCCATTTAAAACCACTAACCTACACTTAATCACGTCAGGAAATCATCATGAAGAGGTTAGTTTTTTTGTATTTGACTCCTTTAACACGCAATTAATTCTTGGTTTTCCCTGGTTACGGGATCGCAATCCCCATTTCAATTGGGAACTCGGTAGGGTTGAGAGATGGAGTGACAGATGTTTAAAACACTGTCTCCGCTCTGGCATCTCCAATCCTTCCATAAGCACACCAGGTACGGAAGATATAGATGGGCGGCCGTGGTGTAGTGGTAATGGCAGTCGTCCCCCGATCGGAAGGTTGGCGGTTCGAATCCCGGTTCCCCACACCATGTGCCGTTGTGTCCTTGGGCAAGACACTTAACCCCAAGTTGCTCCCGGTAGGACTGGAAAGCACCTTGCATGGTAGTCTGCCGCTACCGGTGTATGAATGTGTGTAGCATTCAATGTGTGTAGCACTTTGAGATTTTCACTAATGAAAAGTGCGTTATAAATTGAATTCATTATTATTATTATTATTATCTCTCTAGCATACCTCCTGAATATCATGATCTGGCCCCGGTATTCAGTAAATGTAAAGCTCTTTCTCTTCCTCCTCATCGTCCGTATGACTGCCCCATTGACCTTCTCCCGGGAGCTCCTTTGCCAGTTAGCCGTCTCTATAATTTGTCAGGTCCTGAACGTGACTCCATGAGATCCTACATTGAGGAATCCCTTGATTCTGGGATTATCCGTCCTTCTACGTCCCCGCTGGGGGCAGGGTTCTTTTTTGTCACTAAGAAGGACAAGACACTACGTCCCTGCATCGACTATCGAGGTCTGAACCTTATAACCATAAAGAACAAATATCCACTACCGTTAATCAACTCCGTACAAGAACAATTACAACCCGCTACCATATTCACAAAACTGGATCTTCGTAACGCTTATCACCTGGTTCGGATTAAAGAGGGTGATGAGTGGAAGACAGCCTTCAAAACACCCCTGGGACATTTCGAGTATTTAGTTATGCCTTTTGGCCTCACCAATGCTCCCGCAGTCTTCCAGGCACTGATTAACGATGTGTTGCGGGATTTTATTGGAGATTTTGTGTTTGTTTATTTGGACGATATCCTCATCTACTCCAGGAACGAGCAAGAACATGTTGCTCAAGTCAAGAGGGTACTTCAGAGACTTTATGAAAACCAACTCTTTGTTAAAGGTGAAAAATGTGATTTTCACGCCTCCTCTGTCTCATTTTTGGGGTTTATTTTTGGAAAAGGGCACTACAGGACGGACCCTGAAAAGACTAAGGCAGTGGTGGAGTGGCCGGTTCTGGATACCAGGAAACAATTGCAACGGTTCCTAGGATTTGCTAATTTCTACAGGCACTTCATCAAGGACTACAGCCATATCGCAGCGCCCCTCTCTCAGCTCACCTCCACTAGCAGAGCGTTTCGGTGGACTCCTGAAGCCAACTCTGCTTTTGGTAAGCTAAAAGATATTTTCTCCTCCACACCCATCCTCTGCCACCCAGACCCGGCTCGTCAGTTCATCCTCGAGGTGGATGCATCCGATACCGGGGTGGGCGCTGTGTTGTCCCAGAGGTCACCCACGGACGACAAGGTACACCCTTGTGCCTTCTACTCTCGTCGACTGTCGCAAGCCGAGAGGAACTACGACGTGGGCAACAGAGAACTGCTTGCGGTGAAGTTGGCATTAGAGGAGTGGCGTCATTGGCTTGAGGGAACGGAGGTACCTTTTCTCATTTGGACTGACCACAAGAATCTTACGTACCTCCGAGACGCTAAACGATTGAACCCTAGACAGGCACGCTGGTCACTTTTCTTCAATCGTTTTAATTATTCTTTGACTTTCAGACCGGGTTCCAAAAACATTAAGCCTGATGCCCTGTCACGTCAGTTTTCTCCTCCAGACGCTCCCGAATCCGCTGAAAGCATCATACCCCCGGTCTGCATCGTGGGAACCCTCACCTGGCCCATCGCTAAGGAGGTTCGACAGGCTCACCTGTTGGAACCGGATCCGGGCACTGGTCCTCCTGGGACGCTCTTCGTCCCCTCATCCATGAGGTCAAAGGTACTCGAGTGGGTACACACAAATAAGCTCTCATGTCATCCTGGGGTTGCCCGTATGCTCTCTCTAACAAAGACCCATTTCTGGTGGCCTACGTTGTCGCATGATGTCAAGGAGTTTGTTGCAGCCTGTTCCACCTGTGCCAGGAACAAATCCGGGACTCAGCCCCCGGCGGGCCTTCTTCTGCCTCTACCCACACCCAGCCGTCCTTGGTCGCACATTGCCGTGGATTTTGTCACTGGTCTACCCCCATCCGAAGGTAACACAGCCATTTTTACAGTGATTGACAGGTTTTCCAAAGCTGCCCACTTCATCCCTCTACCGAAGTTGCCTTCCGCCATGGAGACGGCTCGACTGTTGATACAGCCTTCTTTGTCCTCTGGAATCAATTGGAGTTATTGGATGTTCATGGAACCCATCTCCCTTCATCATCTGTAAGAACAAACAAACATTTGAAAACCAACATTCACAACTGCCCCTGGGCCTACTCCTTCTGACGTTCTGCTTCCTCCTCCAGGGATTCTGGATGAACCACGTTGTGCTTTAAACCACTGTAAATAATAAATACTGTTCTTTTGTACTCTCGTGCCTTGTGTCGTTCTGGGTCTCGTTACAAACTGGAAACCATTACAATTTTAAAATTGCCTGTGCTGCTTGACATATGAAGTTCTTTGTTTTGTCTTATTGTGGGTAAATTAAAGTATAATTCTGTACAAGTACATAAGATATGTATGTGTTTTCACTTCTTTTATCGTGCAATATTTAGTTTTAAAGAGAGAAAAGGCAGAGTGGGTAAAACAAATCTGAATGTTATCAACAGAACTTTTTGATGCTGAAAATTTATCCCATCAACACCATGTTTATTCTCTTCACCTCAGCTTCAGGAGAAATCTTTTTGGACACATCAGAATATTTTGCTGTTACAGTCTTCTTCCCATTTTAACCCAGTGAAGATTACAGAGTTAACAGGTCCAGAGGGAAAATCCAAACATCTCTCCACCCTATCACAAACTCCACCAAGGTAAAGCTGAGGCTAGTGATGTTCCTCTAACAGGTTCTATCCTTGGGCTCTCCTCCTACCGAGGCGTGCCTGGAAAACCAACAGTCAGGAGGTGCACTTTTCAGACAGCCCCAGATTGAGTTCAGCTGTTTGCTTCATTTTTTTCTGTCTAAATCTTGTGAGCATATGAACAAAGACATACTTGTTCATTCAGGACTTCACTTTTTGCCTCAGTTCTTTTTTCACCACGACAGACTGGTACAAGGGCCTAATCAGTGCACGAACTCGGCAGCTTGAGGCCGAGACTTGTCCCGGCCAGAACAGGTCTGTTTCAGGAGCTTCATTGCATCAGAGTTGGAAGAACTGACTTTGCACTCAGTTGCAAACCACTTCAAAGAGTTCTGGAGATCATGGCCTGAAGTGGTGGTGATTGGTGGGTCTCATCAGCAACAACGATGAGACGGAATACAGGAATGAGGTGAGCCGCTTGGCCTTGTGGTGCGGGCACAACAATCTCACTCTCAACGTGGAGAAGACAAAGGAGATTGTTGTGGACTTCAGGAAGAGGGATGCACAACATGCCCCTCTGACCATCAACAGCACCGCAGTGGAGAGAGTGGACAGCACCAAGTTCCTGGGAGTGCACGTCTCAAAGGACCTGTCCTGGAGCAGGAACACTGCATCACTGGCCAAGAAGGCTCACCAGCGTCTCTACTTTCTCCGCAAGCTGAAAAGGGCTGGAGCTTCAACCCCCATCATGTGCACCTTCTACAGAGGTGCCATAGAAAGTGTCCTGACCAGCTGCATCACTGTGTGGTTTGGTGCATGTACTGCATCCTGCCGCAAGAGCCTCCAGCGCATCGTGAGAGCAGCTGAGAAGATCGTCGGCACCTCCTTCCCCTCACTGCAGGACTTACACAGCAACCGCCTCACTCGGAAAGCCCTCTGCATGGCAGGTGATCCCACACACCCACTACACAGCTGCTTCAGCCTGTTGCCATCAGGGAGGAGACTGAGGAGTCTCCAGGCTCGAACCAGCAGACTGAGAGACAGCTCTGTTCATCAGGCAGTCAGGATGCTTAACACTCTGCCTGCTCAACTTCATATGCTGCTTTGTCACTCTATTACAAATGTCAATGCCAGAACCTTCATTTTATTTTATAGATATACTTTTTATACTTTTATACTACTATGCAAAAACTCAGGACAGTATTACACTTTTTTATTTCATTTTATGCTTATGTTTATTAAATGTTTTAGTGTTGGTGTAACTTTTTATACTTTTATTCTACTATGCAAAAACTCAGGACAGTATTACACTTTTTTATTTCATTTTATGCTTATGTTTATTAAATGTTTTAGTGTTGGTGTAACTTTTTATACTTTTATTCTACTATGCAAAAACTCAGGACAGTATTACACTTTTTTATTTCATTTTATGCTTATGTTTATTAAATGTTTTAGTGTTGGTGTAACTTTTTATACTTTTATTCTACTATGCAAAAACTCAGGACAGTATTACACTTTTTTATTTCATTTTATGCTTATGTTTATTAAATGTTTTAGTGTTGGTGTAACTTTTTATACTTTTATTCTACTATGCAAAAACTCAGGACAGTATTACACTTTTTTATTTCATTTTATGCTTATGTTTATTAAATGTTTTAGTGTTTTAGTGTTTAAATGGTTACTGTTGCACCGAAGGGATCCTGTGTATGTCCTGTACATATTGCAGTTTTAACAATAAAGCTGACTTTGACTTTTGACTTTGACTTTGAAGATAGCAACATCTGCAAGAAGGTTACATGGACCCTGAGGTTTGTAAGTATGCACCACACTCTCCATTAGATGTAAATATTGTACCAGACCATTCAATTTAGCATAAAATGACCCAGAATATACATTTACCGGTACACAAAATCTGCACCACAACATGAAATATTTAGTTTAACATAATATTTACCCATCCAGTAGTTGTGTTCATTCACTTTATTACTGAGTCTGCTGATGGGGGATGTGGGTTTGATGAACCTATTGCTATTTAATCCAACCTGTGTCAGGATGTTAGGCAACAATGACTGTTTTACATGTTTGGAGACAAACTTATGTTTGTTTTGATCATATAGTCAGAATGCTGCTGACTTCTGTTAGTGGGTTTGAAATATGTTCTTTTAAGGGTATTTCTTCAAATTATTTATTACAAACCTTTGTTTTATACATTAATCAGCCTCAAAACTCACATGAATTAGCATCGATTGCCATTTATTGTCTCATTACAGCAGCACCTGCACAGGAATTGAATATAGTAGAGGCATACACACTCACCTGGTTCAGAAAAATCAAAATGGATAAGATTAGGGATGTAAGGACAGAGAAATGTGATGGGTTCTAAGGTTAACTGTGTTCTCAATACGTACTCACAAGATAAAGGCTAACTGAACAGATGAGCAGCATATTTCATAAGTAGCACAGATCAATGATGCACTTATCAATGCAGACGAGGGCAAAGGATGTCAGGTGTGTGTTGTGCTGGAAAGACTAATCTAATCCACGGAGCTATAAAGTGCAGGGTTTATAGGCTCTGGAGGCTAGATGTTGATACCACAGGTCACCAGCCGAGGTCCTGTGGAGTTCATGCCCCCATGAGGCCTTACACACACACACGCACGCACACAATTTGCTTTAAATACCACGTTACATTTTTCACTGTTTTATCTATAGTTTGTCTTTGTTTATCCTCTTTACATAATCTGACTTGGGAATATTGATTTCGTCTGAAACATTGTAATTTATGACAGGAAATCATAATCTGACGTGTTGCCTTCATTTTTCTCTATAATTAGCAAATGTATATTTTTAAGCATTTTTTAAATATAAATCTACCAGAATGTTATTCCGTTTGTCGACGCAGGCCGTGTGTCAACATGTTTTTATGTGTTCAAAGGATTCAGGGATCAGATCCTGTTCTAAAGTGTGTTGAGTTTGGTCAAATCCTTTAAGTTACTTTATATCATGAATGTATCTTGTTTTTGTGGACAACCGTGCACATCTTTGGTTAGATCAGTGAGTTTGGCTAACCGTCCTGTTTTCTGTCTGTGACACTTTGACAACTGAATGCATTTAAGACAAAAATAAGTTCTTGACCTAAATATTTTCATTCTGAATAATTTGTTTTTGACTGCAAACTGGAGTCATTTTCATTCCATCTATCTGAATACTGAAGTGACAATTTTTTTTACAAATACCTTGTGTCATTTTGACTGAGTCTTTAGAATGTTTCTGAATAGTTTGCACATTCTAGAATCACCCCTGGGATTCACAGTTCTTTAATTTAGTTGTGACATGAAAGTTTGGATTTAAAGAAAAGAAGAAAACAAAATCAAAAAGGCGTTCAATTCCAGATCAACTGGACTTTATTTGTAACAGAAGACGTTTCGCTTCTCATCCGAAAAGCTTTATCAATTCAATGAACCAGATCATTTAAATCAAAATCATTTAAATCTGATTTTGTTGACTTTAGTTATCTTAAATTTAAAGCTTGAATTTCCTTCAATATATTAAATAGGGCTGAACGATTTTGGAAAATAATCTAATTGCAATATTTTTTTCTATAAATTGCAATTGCGATTTAAAACGCGATTATTTTTTAAATATTTTCTCTAGTATTTTTCAACAAACAGAAGCAATGAATCAATCTGTTTTATAATAAACAATATCAGATTTATTTAAAGCAGATATTACAATAAAGCAAACAAATCTATGCCTTTTCTTTTCACCATTTCCATTTTTTTCTTGTTTCATAAACAAGTAAACATGTTAGTGAACTTCCTAACTGTCTGAACTTCACATGACAGTTAATAAATAAATGTAAAAAATTAGATATAAAAAAATTACTGTTTGAAGTTCAAACAGTTCGATCAGTGATCCCTGTCAGATGATACTTTGCTTACTTGAAGTTGAAGCACTGGTTGTTGTCATTCTAGCCATGCAACCATCGTAAATGTCTTTGTGGTGTTTTTTTTGTGTAAGTGTTGATAAAGATTTGTGTCACATGACCAGTGAAATTGCAGCCTTCGCGATTAGAAAATCTAATTTTATCATATTGCGATATCATTGCAAATGCAATTAATTGTTCAGCCCTAATATTAAACAGATAAACGTTTCATTTTGCTGATGTCTTGACATGCAAAAAAACCAAACTTCAAGCTGATTCTATAAAGACATGCTGACATGTAAAAAACAGATCCAGGTTTTCACATAGTATTTATTTTAGGTGTTTGTTGTGTGCAGCTTCATAAACTTCCAGTTGTATTGCAGTTCATCAGCAGAAACACCAGCCATGTGTGGAGCAGTCCTTTGCATGACGCCTCCTTCATAGCCGTGACAGTCAGACACTAAACTAGAGTCTCTGGTTCCAGGTGTGGACGCTCCAAGCTGTGAACAGGACCTGATGGGCAGGCAGGCGGTTGCCAGGTTTTGGCGAGAGGTGAAAGATGAAGGGATCTGATATGGATTGATCCGCAACCACGGTTGAGAGTTGCTCTGATGATGGATTCTAGTGTGAGGTCGCAAGCTGGAGCAAGAAGGGAGAGCTGGAGAGATTTCACCTGGTGGTGCTGTGTAGTGGTACGGATAGGACGCCATCCTTCCAAAAGGTGGTGACAGAGAGACTCTCTGTTTGGAACAACAAAACAATGTGTTATTATCATTTCTAAACTCCACACATGTTCTGTAATTTTTTATTTTATTTTATTTTTTAAACTGGGGATGAGGAGTAGTTGTGAATAGTCCACATCATTTTGAAATTACAAGAGGCACATTTCTTCGGTCTCAATCAACTCAAACTTTTCCTCGCAGTCAAAACAAACTACCGTAAACACCGGTGTATAATACGCACTTTTATTGCTCATTTGAATGTCCTGCGTATTATACACCGAAGCGTATTATCTACAGATTTTTTCCCATATTTTTAGACCCATTTTTGGCTCTGATTCGCTGTTTTTCATTTTGGCTTAAAAATGGTGCAGTACCAGTTTCGGCCGCTATGGGCGCTAATGCACCCTGTAGTCTCTTTACCTGCAGACTGTACCTGGAGGTGTATCCTGGTGCCATCTAGTGGCCATAAAAAAGACTGTCACGGCAGCGCGTATTATACACCGAAGCGTATTATCTACCGATTTTTCTGATTTATTTCCAAATATTGGCCAAAGTGTATTATACACCGGAGCGTATTATACACCGGAGCGTATTATACACCGGTGTTTATACAGTATATTATTCAGTTTGACATGTTGCTTTTGCATGAGAGGGTTGTTTACATCGTCCCTATTGTCTAAGTTGAACCATGTCTGTGTTCCTACATGCACATGAGGCTGTATCTTGATGTAGATCAGTTATGACTCCGTTCCTCTGGTCTAGCTGTGGAAATACAGGTAGCCATTAAAATGACTCTGAAAACATAAAGAAAATGCACCAATACTTCTGGAAGTCCTTGTTGTTTACGTCAACATGGATATATTTCATTTAAGAAAAGAATAAGATAAGATAAAACTTTAATGTCTATTACAATTGTGGCAGAAATTCTCCTTTGACACACTCTATATTAATTATACTGTACATACACAAGAACCAACAATAGAATACACCATATTTTTTTTACCTATAAATCGTGTTTTTTTTTTTGTGTGTGTGTGTTTTTTTCATAATTTGCATGCCCTGTGACTTATACACTGAAGCAATGTATTTAGAGATTTTGTCCCATATTTATAAACTAATTTTTGGCTGAGATATGATTGTTTTCATTCATTCTGACTGAAAATATTGAACACTACCAATTTCAGCCACTAGATTGCACTTGAGTAGTATGGCATGTCATTGTATCATATAATAGGTAAAAGTGGCTATTAATGACACAATCGGCTTGCTAGTCTGCCACCTTCGTTCTGCTCACTTTGAGCAACCATCAAATCAGCTTCATTTTGCTGCGCCGCCTCGACAAAATGCAGCTGATTTGACCGTTAAAGTGCATTTCTTAAGAAAAAACTCAACTGAGACACACCTTTACTATAAAGTCAAGCAAAAAAGAATGTTTTAGATGCTTATCTTGTTAAATTTCGAAGAAATGTGCAGCGTTCCTCCTTGCTGAGTTCCTCTGCGTGCTCCCAGAGCATCGAGGCAGCAAATACTTTTGAATTACAGCTGATTTAACCATTAAAGTCCTTTTATTAAGTAAAAGTTCAACTGAGACACACATTTACTATAATTTTGAACAAACAAATAATTGTTTTTAGGTGTTAATCTTGTTAAATTTTGAAGAAATGCACAGCGACACATCCCTCTGTGTCCACTTCCATGAATCAGGGTTTTGAAATGCAGCTGATTTGACTGTCAAAGTGCATTTATTAAGAAAAAGTCAGACTGAGATACACCTTTACTATAATGTCAAGCAAACAAAAAATTGTTTTTAAATGTTAATCCTGTTAAATTCTTCTTAAAGTCCTCACGTGCATGCTCCCGCGGCCGCCATTTGGCAGCCAATCGATTTTTGGCACAACACCGGTCCACATTTCCAGATTATCAGTGGTGCCGCGTAACAACGTGACGCATCAGCAGTGATGCATAATAACTGTGACCTATACGGCAAAGTGAAATATTTATGGATTTTTGCACTTTATTAGTCATACTTGGACTGATGCCAGGGTGGTGCAACATGTACAGCAGAATTACGGTAACTAAAACCACATTATGGTTTTTAATGATGATATAATGATAACTCAATGTGTTTTGGGGTCGCAACGGGCCATTTCACTGACCTTATAACTATTTGAACAAGCCTCAGTGCTGCCATTTGTGGTCATTTTTATTCCTTGTAATTACAGTATTTTGTGCATTTTGTTTTTGTTTACTTTGCTCAATAAGAACGCTTGAGTGATGTAAAGTGACATGATTAGTCCACATATAGAGTAAATGTGCATTGATTGGCCATATGAATTGAACATTTTCCTGTATTTGCGCCAATAAAACTGCACATATTAATTGAGCCATAATAAGAACTACCTAATTGATGACAGTGTGTGCAGATCAACATAGACTCATGTCATGCGCCGTGGCCCCATAACTTCTTCTGACTGTAGTGCCATTTCAAACTTGCTTTAAATATTAAATGAGGAACGACAACGGACTTGACTAAAGAGTCCATCACTGTTTTTGTTATTGATGGTAAAAGTCTGAAGCATGGCCTGACCAATGTAATAGAATAATGATGCTTGTAAGGTATTTAAACACTTACTGAGCCACCATTATTGGATGCGCAGTTTAGCAGATTTTAATCTTGCACAAACTGCCACCAAATGCGCGAGTTCTTCCTTTTTCCGATACTAAATTGTTTTTACTGTGATTAGACAAGAAATGTAATTCCACAGGAAACTTCAATTTATATTGGTCTACCAAAAAAATAGACCTTTTATTGAAACTATCACAAGAATTACATTAAACATTTGTATCGATATTAGCTCTGATTTAATAACTACGTTGACAAGAATTCAAATTAAAAACAAACAGACAGTTGGACCTTTCTGTTGGCACATTACTTAAAGTTTACCATGATGAAAACAAACATAAGGAGGAGTTTAAGGAGGAAAGATAAAAGATTGAAATGAAATGGTTGAATCTTATCTTGAGATGTTAACCAGAGATAGCACCCTCTGCTCGGTTTCGGCTGGACGTCCGTCCCGTGATGAAACACTTTTACCTTCGTGAAGATGATCCTGTCTCAACTCCGGTAAATTAGTCAAGCCAGACGTGCATGCTGCTGCGTTTTACAGGCGACCACTTTCATCTTGCCACGGTCTCGAGACCGTCTGCGTCGGCCTCCCAGAGTGATGCCTGGTTCTGGTTTTGTTCAAGATAACTTCAGAAAGAGTGTCACCTCTTGGAGCTCTGACACTCGAAGGGGTTCACAGCTGACGTGCTGTTTGAACCTTTGCTGAAGACGTGGGTCGAGTTGGCACAATGACCGGGCGTCTCCAGCTTGGAGAAAAACGTCCGTGCGTCTTCCCTTCTCCCCGAGAACTCAAAAACTCAGTGAGTGCTGAGAACTGAGTCCCAGCACGGAGACAAAACAAAACCTGCAGGTGTGAAAACAGAGCACTCTCTGTTTAAGCACAGATGAATTGTTTTTAG